>JAVQJF010042946.1:0-10706 GCA_036023855.1 Gadopsis marmoratus
TGGCAGTCAGGGTGCCATTGTCTAGCCTGTAGAGGTCTGTGCGTCCCTCCATTGATATGCCTCCCCAGACCATCACTGACCCACCACCAAACAGGTCATGCTGAACGATGTTGCAGGCAGCATAACGTTCTTCACGGCTTCTCCAGACCCTTTCACGTCTGTCACATGTGCTAGGAGTGAACCTGCTCTCAGCTGGGAAAAGCACAGGGCACCAGTGGTGGACCTGCCAATTCTGGTGTTCTATGGCAAATGCCAGTCGAGCGGTGTCACACGGTGCCGGGCAGTGAGCACAGGACCCAAGTGCTGCTCTGGTAGTGCTCATCATGTTCCTCCTTGCACAAAGGAGCAGATACCAGTCCTGCTGCTGGGTTAAGGACCTTCTATGGCCCTGTCCAGCTCTCCTAGAGTAACTTCCTGTCTCCTGGAATCTCCTCCAGGCTCTTGAGACTGTGCTGGGAGACACAGCAAACCTTCTGGCAATGGCACGTATTGATGTGCCATCCTGCAGGAGTTGGACTGCCTGTGCAGCCTCTGCAGGGTCCAGGTATCGCCTCATGCTACCAGTAGTGACACTGACCCTAGCCTACAACTGTAAAACCATTCCTGTTTTGGGGGTCGTCTCATTGTTGCACCTGTTGTTAACTTCATTAACACCAAAGCAGCTGAAACTGATTAACAACCCCCTCTGCTACGTAACTGACGAGATCAACATCCCAGAGGTTTAACTGACTTGATGCTATACTCTGCTTAAAAAGTGTTCCTTCAAATTTTTTTGAGCGGTTTATATCTTTAATTAAGAGATGTTTGATTTGCAAGGTTCTGTCACTGAAAATGTTTGCTCCGACCGATATAAAGATAAAGCAAAAAGGGTAGCCTTCTAAATAGAGGTCTGCTTCATATGTACAGTAACTTCCAAACACATTTTCATGCAGGGATTGCTGGTTAAATCACTGTTTGCCTGATGAATCAAATTCATTTCACCATCTTGTTATGGATGAGACAGACAAGCTGTGAGTGGAAGGATGTCAGGCTGTGGGCAGGGGAGCAGCTGTCAGTTTGTCTCACTTGGCTAGTTAGCACCAATTCAAAGTACTCTGCTTGTCTGTTTCACTTGGCTGGTTAAAACAAAAGGCAGTGGAAAAGAGCTACAGTATATGACCATATTCAGTTCTGAACATTCCTGAACACTTTGTTATATATGATGCTTTAAAATCAGTGCATTGATCTGTTGTTTTTTTTCATTGATTCAAGTATGAAAGAGTCAGTTAATAATCAGAACTGAACAGTGCAAAAATAGAGACAGAAAGAGAACTATTGAAAGTGGCCAGATAATGCATAAACAGCTTAGTTACACACGGGCCAGCCAGCTTCGGATGCAGGAAACAATAGTCATGAATGGCCCTAAAAGGTTCAGACATTGCTGGTAATGAATTTGAAGTTTAAATTTGAAAGTAGTTGGCACCTTATCATATATTAGCTGTATCAGAAATGTAACTCACTCTAAACGAGTTTGTAATTTATGAAGAAATTATGTTTTTGTGTAGCTGTACTACAGTATATACAAGCTTTGCTGTATCGTGTACACTAGCCTAAAACAAAAACACAATGGGATATGGAAGAGACAAGTATATTTCTTCTGTGACTCTAAATGCCAGAATCACTGTAGAGTAGCTTTATGCAGTTCTTTGTTGGAAACTCAAAGCTGACCAAAATAACAGTTGCGTTAGTCTCACTAATTAGTGCATATTCACGATCATCTACAAATATAATACAGCTTGCTAAAGCAAGCTTGATGATGAGTTTATACGTATAGGTTGTTAGTGCTATGTGAGTGCGATCAAGAGGTTATCTGCAGAAGAAACACTTACACAAATAATTACTAATTAAGTATGTGGAAAGAGCTTAACATATGCTTTTTGTGAGGACTTGCGTTAGCCCAATGCCTATTGCTTTCTGCTGTGTATTAATTACTGAAATCTGCCTAAAACATAATTATATATTGTGCAGTATGTTGTTGATAGAGGGCTGCAGGGGGGGAAATAAATTAGATTACTACAACTGGTCATTATGTTGCAAGCTTAAAATTAACTCATTATAGGGAGAAATAAATAAATGAAAATCCAGTAAACAAGAGAAGGATTATTCTAAATATAGATAAAAAATTAAGAGAAATACAAGTCTCTTTTATTATCCCCATAGAAGTAATATGTCTTACCATCTTAGCTGTTGTCAGTGAAGACAACCAATCAGTGACATTTATGCATATTTGTCATATTTTCAGTTAGATTTGAAGGCTGAGTGTGTCATCTAGACAAAGAAATACATTTTAAAAAATGATTTCATTACAAGGAAAGCAGTTGAGTCATAGTGAGAGACATTCTTTATACAACTGTCCTTGACACTGGCTCAAGGGGAGGAAGCTGTGTTCTGTCTTTACCACAGCGAAGTCTTATCTTATACTGGTGGTGACAAAACGCTGTGCACAAAATATGACTACATTGCAACAACATCAACATATAGGAGAGAAGGAAAAAGGTTTGTGATGCATGTGGTGGGTCTCCCTCCCACACTGGAATCCATAAAGGATTCTGGTTTCTATTTGGAGCTGTTGCAAGATTGCTGGCATTATCAAGAAGTGACCTGATTTGATTTATATCTCATTAATCTCTCGCTCTCTGTCGCTCTCTCTCTCTGCCAACCTTCCTCTTTCACACACTTATTCACTCACTCTACAATCTCTCATCCTTCCACCTCCATGCCATGCAGTGCGAAAGACAAAGCTTCTGTCAGTCACCCTTCACTAAAATGTTCATAATCAGCGGGCACTCAAGCATTAAGTGAGTGAAGAAAGTGTCAGGCAAGTCCCATCTCACTCTCCCCACCTATCCAATGAAGCCATGAATGTGTTTGTAAAGACTGAAGACAGGAAATGTTTGTTGACCAGAGCAGAAGAAAACCACTGAGTGCTTTTTGCCATGCAGTGGCATCACCAGACCTATTTTAGGGGGCTTTAGCCCCACTAGAATTTCTTGTAGCTGTGCTAAATAATTCATTCTGCCATTTCTGGCTAATTTATAATGCAAAAATACGATACAGACTACGGAATTACTATGCTCATGAAAAGGGCTGGGAACAGGACTCAGTGGAAGCTGCACAATGTGCACTGGTGAAACCAGCTACAGGATTATAGTCATGCATTCAGCCACAAAAAAACTCTTCAGCTATTAAAACTATACAAGTAAGCTATTAGGGTCAGTGCTTTAGGTGATAAACTCACAGGTTCTTCCTAATACAGATATTCTAATCATCAACATAAGATGATTTACAGAATATCAAGAAGGGATTTCCTCGATTCTCCGGGTAGAGCCAAAATCAATCTGTATCTGTTATATGTTCTTAAATGCAGCTGGTGTGAAGACTGGAAAGTGCGGTCATTCTGTGTGTTCGTCCTCTGGATGAGAATGCGAGCTGAGCAATATCAGCAAGACAGCGGTTGTATTTATGCAGTATGTTACGATGCTGAACTGAAGGACCCAAGAGCAGACACAGAGATGAGGGGACAGGAATGCAGTTGAAAGGGTATTTATTTTAAACGCCGCTAGGGACCAGGGCTGGCAGCAGATATAACCAGGGTGAGGCTGGGACTGGTGGCTGAATAAACAGAAGTCCAAGACAAGAAAGAGGGGCAAACAAGGCAAGGACCAAAAAACAGGAGGCTGGAGCCGGAACTGCAGGCAGAGGAAAGAAAACGTTAGACAAAGCCGAACAAACAACGACCGACTATGTTAGCAAAAAAGTCTGGAAACGCTGACCAACTAGGGAGAGAGAGGGAGGAACCACTCAGGGAGTGGCAGCAGGTGAGCGAGGCACAGGATGGGAGGTAGAGGGCATGACTGGCAACACCACAGGAGCAGATGTAACACAGTATGAGTATTGATTAGTTGTGTCGCGCAAAAAGACGAGTCTCTTGTTTCTATGGCTGCCAGAGTTAATTCCCATTGGTTACCTCTAAGTGATCTGATGGCAGATACTCAGGGAAGGTTTGTGGGAAAAGGAGAGAAGAGGCGAGCTGCTTGATGTAATTGCACCCCGATGTAAGGAGTAATGTGGCACATGTGATTCTATACAGGCACATTGGAAGTGTGTTTTGTACAGTAATAGATTTATAGCAGGCAGCTGTTACTGCATTATAAAATGCATTATGTTGTCAACAAAGACAAAGATTTATGATTACACATTAGAAGCTTGTGCACCAATTGTTTGGCACCCGTTAAACCCATCAAACTACTTAAACTGATGTTTGTATACCATTGTGTTATTTACCAAAAATAAGGTTTACTTTCTTTTGGATTTTGGCTTATCAGTCACTTGTAGTATTTTGTGATAAACTTACACTCCATTATAAGCAAGTTTATAGAGAGTCAATTAAACTATGAGTCTACATGTCTCCACTTACATGCTCATATTTAGCAACATAAAATTATTTCATACATACATTACTATTTCTGCTGATGTTTGTGTCCATGACATACCAGTAAGTTGCTGAATTTGGCTTTCACTAAGAAGAAATAAGAGTATGGTTTGTGAAACACAGAAATGTCCTAAATTCGTCATCAATCATTTAGCATTTAAGAAATCTGACAACCATATTATAATATGTGTTGAGTGTTGTTGCATAGCGGTGGAGATTGTTTAGAACTCCTAGTCGACACCATTTAACTTTAGCCTTGTAGGCATATTTATTACAACACAGGCAGGAGACATGCGACTGTTCATTCGATCCAATTTGCACAAAAAAAAAAAGACCGCAACAGGCGGGAACAGAAGAAGTGCCAGTGACGTCACACCTTGGACGCACTGTATTTAACATTGCCCTCTACAGGACACAACAAGCAAGGGCGCACATAATACCATGACATTCAACAGGACAGTTAAACATTTTCACCTGTTAGTTGATGTGAGATGAAACGTTACCAGACCTGTTGAGATATTTCAGCCTGGATCAGTAACTAACTGTCAGCCAGCTGCCAGCGAGGCCACAAAACCTTTAATGGAGCCAAAAAACAACGTTTATTTTCTGACAACTCTCCCAGAAAATATAGTATGACCAAAACGTCAGATTTCATTGTTTTTCTTTCGGGTGGAAAACACATCTTTTACATTTACCTGCTCTATAAGAGACTAATAACCTATAAGCACTTTCTCTTTGGTCTCTGTTGGTTTACACTCCTGCCTGGATGAGTCCATCGCTCTGAACTATTCTTTTAATCTATTATTTTACTCATTTTATATTTCTTCACATTTTAATGCACCAATTCACCAAAGAAAATTCCTTGTATGTGAAAACCTACATAAACCTGATCCTGATTCTGATTCTGATTCTGATTCTGATTCTGAACACCTCCACATCCTGGAATTTGGTATCTTTTGCTTCTAGGCCATTTTTTTCAGTTGCAGCAAAAAGTCAAAACAAAAGCCTGGAACTTCCCTCGGCCATCTCTGACTGAGGAACTACTTCTCCTTCGAAGGGTTTTCTGCTTCTTTTCTTTTCAGGATCAAACGTCACTGATGGCTCAGCTTTCTTGACAAATCCTGACTTGGACCTGTTCTGCTTCCTATCTGATTCAGCCAGGGAATCTCCCCTCAGATACCCTCCTTCCTCTCTTCTTTTTCCTTCCCTCCTCCTCTCTCAGATTTCAGCTTCAGGTCCTCCAGCGTCCCTCCCTTCCTCTTCTCTCCGGTCTGAACTGACGAGCTGCCAGAGATGACTCACTGTGTTGGTACGTAGGGAAGGAAAAAGAGGAGGTGTGGGCCGAGGAAATCCTCTTTGTCCTCTTCACCCCTGATCATTTCTCCTCTCGACTTACCCTCTAAGAAAAATAAGAAACCTCTCCAGCTGCTTCCTCGGTTCTCTGACAGGATTTCACTCTTTGTTTTGCCTGAAACTGATTAAAATGTTGATGTGAGGACACGAGCCAACGTTCACTGTTACAGCTGCAGCAAAGAGGCTAAGATTCAGTGATCCAGCGGAGAAAATCTCTCGTATATATATGAAAATAAAAGACATTTGTTCGGTCATGTCTTAATCAGTATCAGCTGTATCAGCTTCAGCTCTAAGATTGCTAACAATAGCATGCTACGCTGTTAGCATGTTACACTAACACGCCAGTATGCAACATACAAAGCGATCGTAACAAATAAAATCAGTAAATTATAGCAACTACACAAATTAGCACATGTGCAAAGGTCACACACACACGACCTTGTTAGCATACTGAGGTTAAACATTAGCATGCAAGACAAAGTGCTAATATTAGCCTTCTAATATGCTCAATGAAGCATCAACACGTTAGCGTCGGTGTGAAGCGAACGCTGTGAACTTCTCTGTCGGTTCTTCCTACAAACCCACGTTTTAACAGTACAGTACTGTGCTTCACACGTTGGAGAGACTCCTGTTGGGGGGACTGAGGTCAGTGGATCCAAACCTTCATCAGACCCTTTGATGGAAGAACAGATGGCTTCACGTTCAACTGGGGTTTTGTTGTAGTTTTGGCCACGATTGCTTTTGTTCTGCTGCCGTTTGAAGTGACAGGAACTGGTTGGTTCTACCGCTGTCTTTACTTTTAATCACCTTACAGCTGATCCTAGGATCAGTAACGTTAACGATCAGCATCACGCACATTTGTAATCCTACTTACACAAATCCTAAACACAAATATGTGGGTATAATTATTATCAAATTATAATTTCTATTGATTTATTTCTGTTATTGCTGAGCTTCACAAGTGCCCTGGTTGAATCATTGCGCTTTCTCACGTCCACGCTGACTTCCTGCCTGTCTGTCATCTATACGTCGTTGATGGACGTCAAAATGTTTCACTGCAGAAAAACCCCCAAATGTCCGACTCCTCCCGCAGACAGACACCAACCAAACTGTTTAATATCAAGCTTTTCACATGCCCACCAAAAACCACAGGTGTGTTTGTGTGTGAGAGTGTGATTACCAGCAAGATACGATGGCTGAAGTGTGTTTGGAGCAACTGTCACGCGAGGAAGCCGAGTGGGAGTTTCCACTGTGTGTGTGTGTGTGCGTGTGTGTGTGTGTGTGTGTGTGTGAGCGGCCACAGCTTCCGATTAGCAGCTGGGTGGTGACGTCACCTCTTGCTTTAATGTTGCACGCACTCACAAACATTCACAGTTTTTTACAAATACAAAAACATCTAAAGTTTTCTACTGTTTATTATGCATTTCTTATGTGTGTGTGTGTGTGTTAACCTCAGCAGCTACAGCCTGTTAGTCACACAGTCAGTGCAACAACACAAAGACAGTAACAGCAGCGCGACACACACATCACACGCATCAGGAACACACGAACACACACATCAGGAACACACACACACACACGCATCACACACATCAGGAACACACACAGCCCTTCCACACGATCCATGCAGCCGCTCGCCGGCGGTTTACGGGATCAGACCACAGTCATGCAGGTTCTCGCCGTTCTCTGCACGTTGCTCACAGCTTACATCACAGCCCATCATCTTGCAGGCTCTGTGTGGTTGCATTTGAACCCACAATATTTCCAGGACTTTATTTAAATCTCGAGGAACCACTGAGGGCATGCTCCAGTTTCCAGTGATGTCGATTGAACAATTAAAATAAATATTGGTTTTAAATGGACCTGTAGGTACAGTTGTGTTGTAAAGTGTGTGCACATGAGCGAGTCGATGAATGACTAAAAGACCACTTTAATAAGGAAGTGATATATGATGGTCTTACTGTTCGAGATGCCCACCCAACCTTTTCCTACAAGACGCACTGGTAAAACATCTCAGGAGAATTAGCTCCTTAAACCAACTTTAGCTCATCGACAAGCGTGTCGTTTGTTGGGTTCCATACACGTCCAGGCTCATGAACCTGCTGTAGTACCAGCAAACATCAAGTTATTAAAAAATGTTTTAAAAAGGCAACAAAAGCAGAACAGACTTTCCAAAATTAACTTTCACGTCGTACAGAAATGATTGGAAGCCAAAAAGTACATGTCAAAGTCTGCTGGACAGCCTCAGAAACAGTTGACAGATATATATTAAGGCGAGTTTGAACACAAGTTATAAAACACCTCGAGTTACGTTACGTCTGTTGGCTTCGGTGCTTTAAACCCGTGCTGCTTGTTCCTGCTGCACAGGAAGTGATGCAGTTTACATATCCAGCCTTGCTGGTGTTCTAATAGTTGAAGCTCAACGTGCTGCAGGCTCCACCGAAGAACCTCACCGTTATACGTGAATAGAAAAGAGAGTTTCACAAGCTGATACTGGAGATCCAAAATCACCCCAAGATCCCCTTTCTGATGTTGGGACGTCAGTTGGATCCAGATCAACCTCTGGCAGCATGATAGACACAAAAGTCCAGGGTTCGCCTCTTTCAAGCCGATTGTTGGATTTGTCCGATTCGATGTTCAAACCGACGCCGGAGGTCGAAAACAAAAGAAAGGAAAGATTTAATTTTTTGCTAACAGTTGAATTCCTGTAACTGTTCTCACAGAGTTAAACAGCAACTGATACCAGACTGTGTTATAAGTCAGCGTGTTATCACTGTGGTTGGCGGGTTAGATATGAACGCTCGTGTAAATAACAGTTTGGTGAGTAAACTGTCTGTCTGACCTTGGCTGAGCTTACCCACAATCCACTGGGAGTCGTTCAACACAAACAAACAGCGTGACGCTGCGGAGGCCGAAACTGTTCTCAGTGTCTTGGCGAAAGGTTCTTTCAGATAGGAGACGTGAAGCACGAGGTCAAAGGGAACTAAGAACAAAGGCGTTTGATTCCGTGACGAGCGTTTCAGCCAAGTTCAGTTTCTACAGAAGAGACACGACGTCCGAGTGAAACGCGTTTAAACTCTTTGTATGTGATGATATGAAAGACGGCACAAATTAATTAATTACTTTTATTAAATTTTAATTTCAAAGACAGCGACAACCTGTCAAAAAATAAAAAAGGCAATTTTATGACAGAAAACTAGACGGAAATGTGACTGAAATGAAAATGTATTGTCGTCATAACTGCTTAGTCTATTTGGTTGTTGTTAGTGTGTCGAGCTCATAAATATGATACTGCTGCTGTTTGCTGACATGGTGGAGGGAAGCTACAGCCCACTTCAGACCAAAGATTTGAAACGAAACTTTTAGAACGTCGCAGGAAAAGTCTCAGCGGTGAGATCCGGCCCGCCTCAGCTCGACTCGAGCCAGCTGATGGCGTCGAACAGTCGCAGTCGTCGCAGCTAAACCTGCTGCCGGTGGGTCTCCAGGGGACGCTGATCAGTCCGAACCACAAGCACATAACTTGAAGCCTGGTGATCTCGCTGGGAATCTGCATCCACCACATCAGCAAGAGAGTTAAAGGTCTTTTTAAACTTGGATGAACTGAAACCTGAAGGAGAACGAGGGCGACTGGAGGTCATCAGGTAACGAGGACCAGGTGAGATAATGAGTCTCAGACGGGTTCAGATGTGATACGTGGCGGTTCAGTTTAGGAGTCACACGTAACAACCTTGAAACTGTAAATTAAAAGCTGTTTAATTTGTAATCAGATTATTATGATTCGTCACCTTTCTGTTCGTGGACGTGCAGCTGAAATGAATATTGCTGCACAGCTCGCTCACCTTTTCTCTGCCTAGTCTTGGCTTTTGGCTGAGGAACAAGAGGCCGCGGTTTCAGCAGTTTCAAACATCCTGGAACATCCCATCATACAGGCAAAGATCAACACCGGAGGCTATAGCTACAGTTCTGTCTGTCTGTCTGCAAAGCTACGTAACAAAAAGGATTTAAAAGTGAGGAAGCAGGATCCAGTCTGGAACGTGAGGGGTCGGTCCTTACAGAACATACATACCTGCACAGGTAAACACTCAGGTTAGCTCCAACATCCCTGTTTCACTGTCAAACCATCAGAGAGAGAAGTCACATCCAAAGCTCATCGCAGGCCAAGAATCTCGCCTGCAGGGAGGTAGAGCCTCTGGAAGCAGATTAAAGTCACTGTCTAAAGGTGCTGGGAGTCCAAAGACCCAGCAGATCGTATGTCAAAACTGACTCAACCAAGAAAGTTTCTGCTTCCTTGAGTTGCTTGACATACTTCCTGGTTGACTTTGGCCTCAGTCAGAAGGGGGAAAGTTTTAAACAACGACGAGCTTCCTGCTGCTGCATCTGCAGCACTTCTTCTGTCTGGCGTCGAAGTTTAGCGTCTTCTAGTTTGACTGTAAACAGGCGGAACCGTGAAGGGAAACGAGTGAAAGCGTCTCACCTGAACTCTGAGCTTTAAATAAACTGCTGTTGACAGTCGGTTCGGGTTGGACTGTTTCCTCAGTCTCATTGAAATCTGTGTGTTCAGTTTCCACAGTCTCAACATTGACAGCGGTGACATCAGTGTTGCGCTCACCTGTTATGCAACCCTAACCTATATAGAAATAGGACCCAGGGTATAAAAGGAAGATGTACTTTCCTCTAAAGACAGCCAGTACAGTGGGAATGCTTCAAATGTTTCTTGCAAGAAGCAGATGTAAAGCCGTTTGAACTGTTTGACAGACACAGAAATTCATTCATTCATTCATTCATTCATTATCCATACTGCTTATCCCGAAGGGTCGCAGGGGGGGGCTGGAGCCAATCCCAGCTAACATTTGGGCGAGAGGCAGGGAAACACCCTGGACTG
>JAVQJF010042956.1:0-73140 GCA_036023855.1 Gadopsis marmoratus
AATCAAACGTTGGCACATAATTTTACAGCAGTACACGACCATTAAAGTGCGCATCTTGGATGGGAACCTGATTTCCGCACCAACAGACCAGAGGATGGACCAAGATCTGCGCTCGGCGATCAACAGACGATTGACAGAATAAAATAAAGGGCCAACGCAGCAGCGCGAGAAGGTGGAACTATATTCTGCGCACACGCTGACTTTTTGGCTGGTTTCATCCTCCACTACATCCTCCTGAGAATTAACTCCGTGCAAAATATACAACGCTGTAATATGGTTAGCAGTTTAAAATAAAGCCAGATTAGAGCTGGGATAAATCCGTGATGTAACCTCTGAAAAAATCAAAATCAAAAATCAAACACACAGACCTAATAAACAAATAGATAAATAAATAAAGTCTTAAAATCTGGATAAGTAAACGAAAAAAAAAAAAAACCCCAAATCTCATGAATTTTGTGCCCTGGGCGAGCCACTGTGAGCTGCGCTCTGAGATGAAAGTGAAAAGAAATAAAAGGCTCTATTTAATCTGCTTTAAAACCCTTCTCCACATAAGGGCTGTGCTTCAAACTCGGAGAGTGAGCGGCTGATTGGGGATAAATACATTTCTTACCATGCCTGGGAGCTATTACACCCGGCACGAACACAGCCACCTATTCAGCAAAGCATCGTTTCCAGCGCTTACTCTAATAAGTATTAGCGTTATTAGACGCCATCCGGATGCCGGCAGTCTAAACTGCATCACCGCGTCTCTTTTTATAGCAACATAATCGAGTCCCAATTTTAAAAACAACGGGCAGCGTTAAGAAAAATAAATAAATAAATAAAAATTAAAAACAGGAACATTGCGCCAACACTCGAAAGTCAGTAACGATGCGGAAGGTGGCGCAGTTAACACCTCCCAGGTCACAGTGTCACGTTACTCCGACAACGTGCGCGTCGTCCTGCGCTCAGCGAGCAGACCGTCTCTGCGGACACTGGAGACGGTTGCGGCAGAAATTGTGACATTTTTCTCGGGACATTAACGCGTGGTGTGACAGAGGAAAAGGGGGGGACCGTTTTCACGCTACCAACCGATTCTTCTCCAACGGGCCATTATAGAAAATTACAAAACTATCTAGCAGCGGGGCGTACTGAATAATTCATCTCCTTTTATGTCTCTCCTTGCCCTTTGTCCGAACTTTTCTCTCTCCTTTGCTCGGTTTCTGAATGAGAGCTGGACGGGCCCGGACCCTCCTTTTCGCTGCCCTGCTTTCCAGGATTTGCTTTTGTGCCTCGGACTCCTCACTTTAGAAAAGCGTCAATGGGAGGGGAGGGGTTTTTTGGGGGGTTTTTTTTGTTTTTTTTTGCTCGTGAAGTTCATCTTCAAGTTTGTTGGAAAAAATTGTTGGCAGTGTCTTTTTGAGAGAGAAAACGGGAGGCTTTTTGTGAACTCTTATCTAAACCCCCATTCACTCATGTTTGATCTTTACTCCACATGATGTCACACGGCCCCACTTCTCTTCTCTCTACCTTTAAAATAATCTCATACACTTTCCAGTTTAAAGTCTAATTGCTTGTGATGTCTCCATGTGTTGCTTTTTTTTCCTTTGCTTTTTTTCAAATATATAATAAAAATGCTACAAACGCACAGGTGATACCAAACGCTGACAGCGAACACCTGCGCCGGGGCTTCATTTTGGCCTCGCAACAGCATCACTGATGGAGCAAATACTAATATGAACGTTGATTTCCACTTTAACTGACAAGTGATGAAATGTCAGTGAACTGACAACGACTGTGAAGCGGGTCAACTGTCAGCTGTCGTTTAGAGGTCGTTAAATGAAGTGAATGAATGAGGAGGAATTCGCTGCACAAATTAATTTTCTGCAGTTTAAATACCTTCTGCCGAGGCTCTCATAAATAATTGAGTGAATGAACAACTGCTGGCTCGGAGTTAAAAGCAGGAATAAATTCTCTGCGTTTAGCTGCAGCTCGGATGCGGGGCAATTTCCCAAGAGGACGTAAAGTGGGAAGTATCTCTCAAACAACTGCTTTCTGTTTACAAGGCTGTCATTTACTCTACATAATAATGTGAATAATAATAATTAGTTATTTCAGACATATGCAAAAGGGCCATATACTTTCTGCTGTTAACTTACATTTATCACCGAGGATGCCATCGATGCTATGCTTTGTTTTCTTTTCTCCATCTTCATCCTTCTTATCACAGTCATCCTCGTCATCTTTTTTGCCAAATCGGGCCCTCAAAACGCGGCTGATGGAGCTCACTAATGGCAACAAAAAGGTAAATGGGTGATTAGCCCTAAAACCCATAAAAGAACCATAGTAATCCTATCATACATTTTCTTTAGAAGGATACCATAACAAAAGAAAATAGCACAGGAAAAGTTTGACATGAAGAAGCTGCGTTGAGAAAATATTTCAAATAAAAACTCTGTGTTAAAAGGGGCAACATGACACTATAAATGCAATAATTAAAAAAAAAGTAACTATTGAGCACCAAAGGCATATTTTGGGTGATTTTCTTTTATTTTTATTTGTTTTTTTGCTGTATAGGTCAGCTTCCTGCTGCACTGAAACATTTTATTATCAATAACTGGGGCTTAAAACATGTTGGATTCAAAGTGATGTGCAGAAGTGTTGCTGCAGTGTTCGCTCGTAATAAGAAAAAAAAAGTGCAGCTTACCAGATGAAGCCTCACCTGAAGGAACTGTGCTTCTGTCGCACACCCCGTCCTTCAGCAGCTTATCCCGGATCTCCCAGCTGAACATACCCGGGTTTTCTCGCTTGTACTCCTCGATCCGCTTCTCCACGTCAGGAGTTGCCACCTGCTTTAGGTTTGAAAACGGTGTAAAGGCAGGAAAGAGACACACACACACACACACAAAACAGGGAAGACATTTCAGACAGTTTTACTTGAGAGGAAGAAACCGTGATGCTTTTAAACATACAAAACAAACACTGACAATAAAAGACAAACTATAAATGATTTTAAATGAGTTAATTGGAATTAACTCATGTCTGTACTTAAATATTATATTATATATAATATAGAAATAGTGTAATGGGAAAATATAAAATATGTCCATTATTTAGTATTAAATATCCACAATGCTGTATAATCAATCACTGCTGAGCACCACAGAGAACAAATATTATAGAAATGGACTTCTCAGTGTTTATAATTTTCTTTTTTAAGGTAAAGGTTTTCCTGATTGTTTCTTTTCATCGATTATGCCAAATATTGGTTGTTTATTCAAGTTTGCTATAACCAGAAATGGGTGTTACAGGTGGGCTGTAACGTAAATGTAATTTAAATGTTACGAGACATCTGCTTAGATGAGGCACATTATTATTATTATTATTATTATTAAAATAAATAATATTACCATCAATATTATTATGTCTTATGTTCCCAAACTGCCAAAGCCCAACATAACTCTATGCCCCGATCGATGCACCAGGCTCTCATAATAACACAGCATCGGCTTTGAGCTCGCTCAGGTGCCACTGCACCTCGTGACGCCCGTCCTGACCCACAGACCCACAGACCCGTTCACGGAGCCCACTCACCCTGGGCTTGCTGCCTCCGATGGCCCCCGGACGGATGGAGCCGGTCTCCTGGTATCGGCAGAGGATCTTGGAGACGCAGCCGTGAGAAACTCGCAGCTGTCGCGAGATTACGCAGGGTCGGATGCCGTGGTGGGCCATCTCCACGATCTTGTGTCGGATGTGATTTGGCAGTGGCCTCCCGTTGATGAACACACCGCCAAGCTGGTTCACCCTACCCTGGCCCAGAGGGGTGGACACTGCGCCACAATAAAACAAGAAAAGTCTCAAAAACACGAAAAGACAACAACACATCCGGTTCTCTAAAGCCTTAAAACGTTGCAGATGCAAAGTAGGCTACAGATGAAGCCAACGTTACAGTGGAAGAGCGGCATGTTTGCCATGTTGCTGACTTTTAATGGCACGCAGTTTACGCACATTATCATATTATGCATTTTAGAGAGAGCGTCGTGCCAAATTCATCCGGCGTCAGTCTGGCTGACAGGATGCATCCGAGGCCACTTCACCATCCAATTTCACATTCAAGAGACACTAAAGAGGGCGACACTTCCCACCTTGATTATTCCTAGTCATGCTGTACAAATATTGATGTGATCCTTTGAGTCGTCTCTCTGCTGTGTGTGTTATTGCCATTTCCAGCAGCAGGACACTTGAGCAAATCCCGGAGCTCGAGTAACTCACGAGCTACGTGGTTTTTGGACATTTCAGTCCGGAGCACTTGAGCACGAACTGGGTGTAATGGGGAAACTGTTTCCATAAATGCATGCAAATACAAAGTGATATTTTTTTTCCCGCCCATATGTTCAGACGATCTGAGTGTGGGCATTTTTTTTTTCTTTTTTTTTTTACCAATTAGATTGCTTTTGTGTGTGTGTGTGTGTGTGTGTGTGACAATCGAATTAAGACATGTTCTTTAAATCTGCTTTTACTGTCATCTAAAGTAAATTACTATCAGATTGGCGTCAATTTTAGTGCAAAGAATAATTCAAAATGCTACATTTTCTAGGCCTGTGTGCTACTGCTAAAACATTTTCTCTGTAATTTGAGAGGCAAAACATCTAAAAACATAAAACAAATACACAAATTGGAAGATAAAAATAGTTCAAATAACTCAGGTAGATTCTGTATAATAAGCAGGAATTGCTGAGAGAAGAATCTGCCAAATAAACTGAAATCGGTTAGAAATAAATACACATACATTCACAGACAATAATATAATACCAGGCTGAATCAAAACGCATGTACATGAGATATTTTAACAGGCTGTGCGTTGGTTTTCAAAGCACGAGCTGATGCTTTTCGGCAACTATAAATTCACTCTTGATTGAGGTTGCTAACTTTAACGATCGCTGACTGGAGGTCGCATTTGTTCATCCACCTTTTGATTCCCCAGCATGTCTCCGGTAACAGACTGCGGTGCCAGCTGACAGAGTGCAGCACTGAGGAGTTTTGTCACAACACAAGTTCAAACCTCGAACACATGCTGTCATTCTCCTTACCTTCCAGGGGGAAGCCGGTTCGGGGGTAGTTCTGGCCTGGCGCAGGGCGCATCATCCGGGGCATTGTTCCTGGTAAAGTAGCCATCCTGCAGCTACCCGGACAAACAACAAAACAACGCACTCGAACCTGCTGCTCTCTCAAAGTCCAAGTCAGAAAAACGGAACGTCTTCGAAATGCTCAAAAGGAAAAGACACTCAGTCTTGCTGCCAAATCCCAATCCCAGGCGGAGAAACTGCCCTTCTTCCACCGGGGGAAATAAAAGAGATGCTCTCCTCTGCTGCGATGAACGAGCCAAAATATTAAAAAATAAATAAATAAAAAAATGACGGCAGCTGCGAATGAAATAAAAATCTGCAAAATAGAGCAGCGGCACTTTAAGTTGTGTATCTGAGTTTGTTTGGGTTTTTTGAGGGAGGGGGGAGGGGGGGCAATGCACTGCTATTCTGTCCCCTTAGTGTAGTTTGGGTTCAGTATAATGTCTTCTGGCTGGTTGGAAGTAGTTTAAGTGGCCAACTTTCGTGCATGTCGTAGGAGGAGACAGCCGCGCGCTCCCATAGGCTCCCTGGCCTTTCTTTTATGGATGAAAGCGGGTGGGTTTAGCCAGAAGCCTGCCGACCAATCAGAGCGACACATTCCACTTTTAATTCACTGCTGCCTCCCTCATACAGACTCCACACACCGAAAAAAAACCTGTTCAAAATGTTATTATATCTAAATGTTATTCTAAATCCTGTCTTTTCCAAATGTGTCTGCTTCCATGACACCCAGCTGTTAACCTGTGGAATATTATTGCGTTTAAAATTATGATTTGTCCATCTTCATTCTTTCTTTCTCTCTCTCTCTCAAGAAACTGAAAAACACAAAACCTATAAACTCCCATCTATAATAACAGGAGCAGAGCAAGAAAACCCAACTGAAATACGTTTAAAAAAAACATAATTGCAAGTGGTTCAAAATGGTTTATTGTTCATGTCTGGAGATAAGAGATGGGAAAAAAAAAATAAAAATCTGAGCGAATTGACCAAAATAAAACTTCGAGAGTCTATAAATATCCAAAGTTATTCCTCCATGGATCCACACGCAGACCTTCGCGTGGATCTAAATCACGGCCCAAAATAATTGAGTCAGGAGGTGATGGTGTGGTGACTGAAAGGAAAGATGCTGCAGCACCGCCGCTCGGCAAAGGTTAGACTATAAGATGCTTTTCGCTTGTTAACCTCTCAATTAAGTAAATGTGCGCAGCATGAACGTCGACATCGCTCCTATAGATTTTGTGGTAATTACAACGTTTGGATCGACCCGCTATTGATGACAACAGGTTGACTCTCGCTCGAGTGCGCACGCGACTAATTGCTTAAAAAGGTAATTGTTAAAAAAAAAAATAATAATAATAATAATGCGCTGCTATTAAAGTCGACTAAAAAGAGCACATACGGCAGAAAAGAAGAAGTGCATGTGTCAACTCTGTGGGCCCACCGTGCATAGAAAATTGTGTGACAATTGCCGTGGAAAACACTCCTGGTGGAAGGCAATTTCACAAATAATTTTAGCAACAATTAGGGAGTGTGGAGGGGTGAAATGGCGATTTCACATGCAGATGTGCCGGTGGGAAGGATCTGGTACCCTGCCGAATAGCTCTGACCCTCACTCTCCCGCTTTGGTTTGCTTCACATGGGACAGAGAGGCACAAAGAGACCGCCTCACCCTCCTGGGAAGGCGCAAAGAGCACTGGATTAAGTCAAGCATCAATCATGTGAAATCCAAACGACATCAAATTTCTCTCCCTCTTTTACAAACATGTCACCTCTCTCTCTCTCTTTCTCTCTCTCTCTGAAGCTACAACAGGTATGTTTTTTTTAAGTCTCACAGACACGCACATAAAGCTAATAATCCGGTATCTCTGCAAATATCACTGGTTCACTACATCCAGGTCTTGTCTCTGTTAGTCCGCTCGTTATTAGCCTGGTATTCATTCGTTATGCAGCTGTTGTTAATTACACCCCAAAAGAAAAATGCAGCATTTATATTATTATGAATTTAAATGTGACGTGATGTTGTTCAGTGTGTAAAAGCATAAAGATATTGGTGGGCTTTTCTTTTCCACTTTTAGAACTGAAATATGTCTTCTGCAGTATATGCTGTGTATTCTAATGTTTCTGTTCATTTTCAGCTATTTCAAGAATATTGATCTACAGTGCCATAGCAATTTTTAACAATAAGAAATTTTTAACAAAACAAAAATGTTTTGATATTACACCAAGGGCATTTTCAAAGTGGCACAGATCATATAAAATCATAATTCCTGCTTAAATGTATGATAACTTACAGCTTGCAGTGAACCTGATCCAGAAGTGTTGAATAGACAAACTGGTTATTACAGCCTCCTCATTAAACGTTTTGGTCTATGAGCAGAAACTAAAAGCTCAACACTGCAGCTGATTTTAATCTTCCAAAGGCCTGTAGTTGGTCTGTATGTTTTAACTGAGTTGTTGTTCTTTTTTGTTTGAAATTACAACATTTTCATATTGTTGTGGCATCATGTCCCCTAGTGGGCGACTAGCGCTTCACCTTTTCCATCATAATGTTAGAGAAGCGACAAAAGCCACACTGGGCCACCTTTACCTGATCCAAACTACACGCTTGTAGTCCTGATGCATGCAACAGGTAATGTTTCCATATTATCTGACCACAAGTGGCACCTGAGTCACACTCGTCTTCGTCCCACCCTAAACTCCATTTAGTCCGGCTGTTTCTGCAGGGTTCGGCTCAGCGTCTGGCTCATACAAGTAACTCTGTCACTTAGGTTTCCTTTCAGTTGCAGCAGACAGAAAAAAAACACTTCCTCTCTCTTATGATACAGTCTCCAATCTTATCTTGATCAGGACCGCTCTTCAAACACTTCCCCACATAGCCTCTCATTATTTGTGTTATGGCAATTACCAACGTTTCTTTTTTGCTTGTAGGTGAACACTCCCCCCCCCTCCTCATATCTACATCTATTTTCTCTATACACAACGTTTAACTATTCACATTGGGAAGCACAAAGAGAAAACACCTTTGATGAGCGGCATCACCAATTTAGGCTTTATCTTTGTCTGAGCTGAACAAAGGCGAGAAGTACAGGCATTAAGTGTATATAAACATTGTTTTTACTGCATCTAAATTTTAACAGTGCTTTTGTTTTCCAGTGAGTGAGGGTGGAGGCTTGAACGCGACCAAACAACACATTTTGACTGTAGTGAATTGTGTGTAGAACACTTATCTATTATATATGTTTGTGACAGATGTCAGAGCTGATAGACTTCTGTTCTGCATGGTCTGCTTACTCAAATAAACTCCATAAAACAAAAAGGAAAAATCTTGACTTGGGCCCTGAGTAACGGGCAGAGGATAGGCAGTGAAATGTATAAAACACAAGAGGACATTAAAGAGGTATAATACATCATTGAGCTCTTAAACAACCCGAAACACAATAACAATTCAGACAAATACTTTGTCTCCTGCAGTCGTATGATTCCTGCTGGACTGAGCTACAAAATTTAAAGTCATAAATCTAATTCAATAGTTCCCTGAAGCTTTTTTCCAATTCGTAGGCATATTAATGCTGAAGGGCAAGTTACGTTCTTTGTTGACAACATGGCAGATGTGTTATAAAAAAAAACAAATCATCTTTCATTTGCACTTGTGCTCAATACATGAATCATAAGCTGCCTTTTCTCTTCCATGATGGCTGGCCTCGGCTCTGTATTGCATGCAAAATCTGCCTGCGTGACGACAAAACAGTGGTCACTCTGATAAACTGCCACTCAAAGATTAGAAGGAGGAAGTTTCTGAGTGCATGAAGCCCAAAAAAATAGGGGGCAATTGTTTTACCATCATCTTCCGTCTACTCATCGTTTACCTCCACTACAGGCTGAAGACACTTTCTTGATGTCGTGGCACGCTGCTTCGGCAGTGACAAGGTCTGCACTTCCACCACAGCCTTGTTAACATGTTGAGACATTTTTCACATCTGCTCAGACTTATCCAAATGTGTAATCACTTATTTTATGACGATAGAGGGAGAGCGTATAAAATGTGCTCGTAGGAGGAGACTGGTGGAAGGCTTACTCTGTGTTGTAACTGTAATCAAAGAAAGCTGAATTTGAGATATTCATCTCATTATGTGTGGCCCAGGGAGGAGATCTGAACAGGCATGTAGGGTCTGACAAGGTGACGTTTGGTTAATAAGGACAGCAAGGGCACAGGAATTCCTCACACTCATTTGGAACAAGTTAGCCATACGCGGGACCCTCGCTTGAACTCCCACTGTTCAGTCTCCTCCTAGCTGGTTCTGTGCAGTACATATCTATGAAACACAGAGGTATAATAAAATAAAGCCAGCAAAAGTGAGGTGGCTAGTTTGGAAAATGTAATGCATTTTCAGAACAACAAAGTTTCATACAACCATAAGGAAATAAAGTTCAGCGTTACAGACTCTTTTTGAAAAGGTCCTTCAGAGAAGAACCACATGAAACATGTTTTTGTTTTTCTGTCTAATTAGTTGTTTCTTTGTTAAAAACTGACAACTTTGACCTCGTCAGCCCGTCAAACGAAACAATCAGAGGAGAGAAAATCACTCTTTGGTTGATCCGTTTCATTTTGAGATATCCAAAACCAAAAAGCTTGGGAACACAGAGCACAAGACATCCCACAACTACCACATACTCTATTCACATACAACGTGTGGTAGGACAGTGGGAAAACAACATATGTTATGTTGACATCTGAGTCTGGTGTCTGAGTTATGAGCCATCTATAACTCTACTGGTGGTCAAACACAGCCAAAGACCACTTAGAGAGGGCAGCTCTCTCTTGAATTCCACGGAGATCAGAGGTATCAGAGGGAGGACAAACCAGACAAGGCAAAAAACAAACAATGGTACAACTGTGATCAAAATTAGAAGACAACTCAGTCATATCAGGCCGAGCTGGGGACAAGGGACAGAGCCAATGTTGCCTCCTTGTTGCAGCACCATCAACGCGCCGATTGGCTGCGCAGAGAGAACACCTCATTGGAAACAAGCGAGGTGTGCGGGTGACAGCACACAAACAGGGGGGGACTCAGCTGGATGGGTGCAGGTGGGTGCAGGGGTGGCAGCAGCGGGCTGGGATTTGATCTGTGGCAGAGTGGGTGACATCCTGTCACTGCTCATTATAGTTTCAAGTCCGTGTATCCAGAATAACACCTTCACTTGGCACCAGCAGCTAGAAGCTTGTGATGTGACACTGGGGAACGAGGTCTCGTGGAAAGAAAGCGAGTTGATCGCTAAGGAACAGGTGGAAGACAATAGAGACGGTGGACAATGCGCTGCACAAAGGCAGATAATCTGAAGTCTTCAAATGAGAGCAGGGGGAACAAATAAGTAGAAAATACGAGGCACATGACAAAGCGACGATGATGACTGTTGTCTCCCCAGCGTCTCAGGAAGTGCAACAGTGCTCCTTTATCCTCCTCACACAATATGTTAAGAAACCTGTTGTCTGTATATCCCAAGGCCCTTATCACCCCACAGCAGAGCTCACCTGTCCGCTTCTGTTTAACGCAACCGAAAACCAATAAAG
Source organism: Gadopsis marmoratus (assembly GCA_036023855.1). Classification (NCBI taxonomy): domain Eukaryota; kingdom Metazoa; phylum Chordata; class Actinopteri; order Centrarchiformes; family Percichthyidae; genus Gadopsis; species Gadopsis marmoratus. Next base: position 10,675 of record JAVQJF010042956.1, read on the forward strand.
CACCTCTTTCTGCTCCACTGTCACACGAAATCACACTTTCACTTCAACACCAGTTTGTTTAGCGTTTGTTTGTGTAAGGATGGCATTGGTTGTGAGAGTTTAGCACGATGCCTGCTACTCCGAGTTGTGCATAAACAAGGTACCATGTCATAGCCAACCACTGATCTCAAGTCTTTGATGATTCGCCTCAGACCGGCATAAACGCATTGAGATAATGCAACATTTTAAATGGGGTATAACTTGTCATGGCCGCCTACGATGTCCCTAAGATAAGGCAGCTTTTGGTTTAGTGTCAGTTTCCTAAGAGAGGGGCATCATTACAGTCACACAAGGAGTGATCTCTGTGTTGCTACTGGGTGTTCAATAAACAGGTTACACTAACACCTAAATGTGAAAGATCACAGATGAACAGATTTCCCTGAAGCATGCATGAACATGACTGAGACTAAATCAGTGAACGAGCATTTTGGAAGAATTTGTCCCCGATGATATTTGTCACTCTGCTCAAAATCCCTTCAAAGATTTAACAAAAAAATAACCAGAAGGCTTTTTTCTATTAATTGGAACTTTTTTTTTTTTATTGGTCAAACTAAACATCTATTTTTAAGTTCGTAAAAGGTAATGGAAAATCGAGTATGGAGGCCTTAACTCTCCCCTGTCTACAGTTAGAAACAGAAAGACAGATTATTTACAATGTTTAAAAAAAAATACAGTTTTTAAAACTCCTTTTGTGCTGTAACAATGCTGGACATTGAGAGCACACTGAAACCTTTAGTGAGTTTGGGAATGAGAAGGAATACTATGGGTTGTTGGCATCATTTCATTACAGTGGCCAGTGTTGCAATCCATTTTACACGACCAAGAATGCTGTGTGTGTGTGTGTGTGTGTTGTGCTACTACTTGTGAGTGTGTGTGAGTGAGTGAGCGTGTGTGTGGCATGTGATAGGACCAAAATGCTTGGGTATCACGCTCTGATGTGCATGCCAAATCCACTTGTCCTCTCACACAACCTACCAGTGTGGCTCTGCCGTCTCAGCTATGCCAGCAGAGGTCTGGGGAGAGCAGCGGCACAGGAAGCAGGTCACGACCCGATAAAGCAGAAATCACAATGTGATTGACTGTGGCTGACTGAAACTGACCAAATGTTACCTTTAACTAGCTGTAGCTACCCCGTCTGCTCTCACTGAGTAGCTGTTAATAGTTTCATAAAGTACATTTATTTCCATTCTTTAATGAGGGTTCACAGGTTTTTTTAACCCAGATCCTATTTATTTATTTATATATATATATATATATATAAATCTAGCTAAATGACTATTGCACATTGATGAAGGAATAGCTGTAATGTGCGCTGAACATAGAAATGGAGTAAGTAAAAATAAATAAATAAATAGAATTAAAAGAGCATTCAGACAGTTTTGGGAAGATCCTTTACTTAGTAATAATACCACAATGTAAAAATACTCAATTACAAATAAAATTCCTACATCCAAAATGTAGTCCAGATGTTTTATCAGCATAATATACTTGTATATAAGTACTAATGTTAGACTATATTATTGAATCATTATCACCGATTCATAAACCTGTAAGAATGCTGTAACTGCTTTATATTCTGTCGGGTAATTTAATCTTTGACAATGCTTCATATTATATATATTTTTTATTTTTTGTGTGTAAAATGAATCTGAATCTCCAATGTAACTCTAGCTGTCACAAAAATGTAGTGATGTAAAGAGTACAATCTTTCCCTCTGAAATGTTGTGCGGTTGAAATATAAAGTAGTAGAAAATGGGACTACTACTACTACTACTAAGTACAGTACAAGTATTTCAATACTTGGGTTATAGTACACACTCCACCATTGGACTGTGACATTAGATACATATGCTCCAGCTCTCCTTTTCTCTCTCTTTGTCTTTGGTTGAGTGCAATGTTTTATCTTCAACCCATATCCTATCAAAATGTTGATTCTCATTATTAATAATCCTGCACAGCACAACTTCTCTGATAATATTTTAAAAACAGCTGGATGATTCAAACATGTAATTTTCTAAAATGGAGATTCACATTATAATCAGAAAGTGTAGTTTACATTTTAATGAGCGCATGGTGACTATCCTGTAAGCGTTCTGTTTTTGAAACGTAGCTTCATCTTGGTCTTTGAAGACATGATATCCCATTAAACTGTATTGAATCTGGTAGGTTTCTCAAAGATAAAGCTGTTGAAGAGGTTGCGTTGTGTGCATGATGTAAATGACGGAAAACAACATTTTACTGTGTGACGGTCCAGGTTGAAATGAAGCGCACACCTATTCTTTGCAGATGTTTGAAAATGGAGTGAGCCAACACAACAGTTTGCTTTGGTAAACTAACACTGTTAGAACATAATTAGTGACAAATAAAGGCTTTTCAAAGTAACAATATTAGTTATTTCAAATCAGAGTATCAGGACATTTATATTTATCTAAAGAAATGGGTTGTGTTTATCATCCACAACATTCACTACTTTGTTGTCTGAGGCAAGCGACCTCATGCATCTCGATTCCAAAGAACACAAAACATATTTGCTTTAATCAGAGGCTGCAAAAGAAGACAACTCGTTATAAGAAAAGAAGTAACAGAAAAAGAAAATGTCTCTTTTGTTAATGAAGATAAAACTAATGCCTCCATTTTGCATGCTATCACAATTAGTTTCACCACAACCATCTGAAAGATCTTTCCAGAAAAGGAGATCACTTGACCCCCCCCCCATCTGTGACCAAATCCTGTCTTTCCATTAGGTGCTCTTCACAACCATAACGTCTATCTCTGCTCGAGCTGGACACAGACGCTTGCAAAACCAGAGGGCATCACAAAGAGCCCACAGACTTGAAGTCACACGGTGCCTGTGATCGAAAGGATCCATTATTCTGACTAACCGTGCTGAAGAATCTTATGTATATGGTGTTTCTTTTAAAAAAAAACAAAAACAAAAAAAACTTAACATAAAACTGCTATGTGGTTGCAAAATGCACAGGTATGAAATAACCTTCTCAATGTGAATTTACATGCACACGTTCTTTAAACTGCATGTCAATAGAGTGTCATATGTTATATATTTGCATCGGTTTAGACCAACACCTGCATTAAAGCATGAAAGTACTTCTCTGTTCGACAAAATACATTTTCGTATGAAAGGCAAAATTCCTATTGTGTTTAAGTCAGACAGATAGAGAATCTAAGAAAAACAATATTTAAAAAACAGATAATGCTTTATTTTACCCCACCACCATTTAGCAGTACATACACATTTAAGAAATGGTTTAACATATAATAATGTAGTTATAAGCAGATTTAAAGTCTTTTTAAGTGCTTAAAGATGTATATGCTGACAGCTACAACTCCTCCTGTGACGCATCCATAACTGGTAGTCGGTATACAAAAAGATAATGATTGACAATATAACATAACATAGTTGTAATATAAATATAAATATAGTTATACTAAAATATCCATCTGCAGTATCTTTGCAGCAATCTTACACTCAAAATGGAGGTTTTGGCAGTGAAACATAACAGAAAAGATCATCTACTTATCAAACCTTTGGTTGCCTTTCAGTCTAAATGAGCAGTTTGGCCGGCTGTTTTCCTAATAATCAATAGAAAATATATTGTTTGGCGCAGAAATGGTGATCAGAACTAATTTAACATTGGACCCAGATTTGACTCCTGGTATTTGTAACGTGGTATTTCACATATTTTAAAATGAAAATTCACATCTGCTTTTACCTCCTGTTAAGATCCTTGACATTTAGCCTCATTTGTTGTGATCTGAACATTTCCCTGCACCATTTTGAATAGTGCGTGTTAGTGTTTGCCTGCCCTCCCAGTGTTCATACGGGGTGCACCAATTGCTTCATTACACATTTCAAAGGCATGATTTCTTCTTGGTCTTCTTCTTTTACACACTTAATGGCTTTCAAAGTTTAACAAAATGCACCAAACAATAACCAGACACTGCCCACACCAGCCCACATGCAATATACAAGAGGAGACACTACAGGTCTCCTTCTTTTTAAAAGGTAGATGAAGATTGTTAAATTTTTATAACTGTTACAGTCAACATAGGCATCACGTCAATCTCTAAGAAGGTATTGTAGCCCTTTCTAGACTGTATGAGACCTTTTCAAGGGGGACACAGTCATTTTCTGATAACCATCCAGCTGTATAGTGAGGGGAGGCCGACGTCCACGTGATTGCTATACACTTTCTGGTTAACATGGAGATACCTTTATATATGCACTCATATTTGTAAAATGTCCTGATAATCAAAGTTCTAGAGCCAATGGAAGACTGAAACAATACTATGACATTTTGGAAAAGTGAATTAGAATTAGATGAGAAGATCAATACCCCTCTCTGTTTTATCTGTTGAATAGAAGCTTAGCTTAGCACAAAGACTGGAAACAGTGGGAAACAGCTAGCCTGGTTCTGTGCAAAGATAACAAAATCTGCCTACCAGAACCTCTAACGCGACTATGTTAGCAGTTGCCACACAACCAGCGGAGTGAACTGTCATTTGTACACTTTGGTTTAACAAATGAGATATAATGGTCATTAGTGACCTTTGGAGGTTTTGGTAGGCAGATTCTCTTACCTTCGGACAGAGCCAGGCTGACTGTTTTCAGTCTTTGTGCTAAACTAAGCTAACCAGCTGCAGCTGCATATTTAACAGGAGTTGTATAAACCTTCTAACTCTCCACCAAAAAGCCAATTACACGTCTTCCCCAAAGTTTTCCTTCAATTTCTGTGGTTTCTTTTGTCAGTGCATCACGCATACTAATCATGCCAGAAAGCATGAACTTCAATGCACAACCAGGTACAGTGTAAAAAAAAAAAAAGAGCTCTCCTCAATTTCACATGTGAAACACAATTCAGGTTTGGATTTATGCATCTTCTGGGGTGTGAGGCAGAGTTAATAATGAAAGTGCCAATGTAAAAATCTGTACCTAGCACTGATAGTAGCTGACACACCATGGTCCCAAACATCTAACCATAGTCCTGCATCAATCAATAGTCCTTCTCCTTTCTAATTATTTGAACACAGATCTCAAGCAAGTCACATAAATGTCTGCATATTTAAAGGTACCTGCCAAGAACTGATTCAAAACAAAGCCATTTTGTGATTCTAAACCTGAGTTTGTATGAAAGCTCCATTACATTTATATTACTATACTACATCAAAAACTATGAAAGAAAATATCTAAAGACGTTTGGGATTATATAATCAACCCATAACCTCAAATAATTTTAGAAGTTGCTTTAATTCAGTTTACAGAGGTAGTGAGATGTGTTTGTAAGAGCACAATGTAAGAGGAAGATCAGTGCTCAGATGTTATTAGTATCATCTTCCACATAATCAAATTAAATTCAGACATCTTTGACTACAATGTCCGGAGCCGCCTTCTGCGTTTAAAGCAGACTCCTCTTGCTTTTTCTAAGTAAAATATCTGGTCATCTGAGCGTCTCTAACTGAACTGTCACAGATGATTAGAGGAGGAACAACTCGTCTTGGTATCCCAAAGAGCATGGGGTCCTCACGAGAGAGTGAGCCACAACTAGAATCAATGTCACCGTTCAGATAATCACGCATTGCCGATTCACCATGTAAGATGCATTTTGTTTGCTGCCTAACTGTGTAAAGCTTCTATTCATTTACAGATTTTTCCACAGAAAAAACGTGGCCAACTCAATAATGATGCTTTCCTCTTGAACATTCCAGCCCTGGTTGTTGAGAAGCAAACGTTTGATTGTTGATATTATTTCTGTGACGAACCAAACGGACAAAATGTTCAAATCTTTTTAAACTAATGTCATTGTGATCTTGATGTTCTTTTCAGTTATAAACATGTGAGTGTTTGGATAATGTGACACAACAAGTCAATTGGATTAGTTTTAAATACAGTATTCCTATTAAGTAGTTCTCATTTTGTCTTCAGCATTTGTCACGTTTCTATGTCACCAGGCAAAGCAATGACCCCTGAATTCATGAATGCTCTCAGGAAATCAGTGTTTCATCTTGTCTGGGGTCAACAGTGGAAACTGATTCAAAACTCAATGCCTTGCTGATGTAAGACACACAGCTCATGTAGAATAGAAATGACAGAAAGGAGAATGTGAAAGATGACATGACCGATGGAACAGTTGTAACCAGAGTGCCTATAATTTAGAGTGACAGATCCTAATATTTACAAGGTCATAATTGTAAATGTAACAGCTGGTTTTGTCTGGGGGTTTCTTTTATCACGCTCATGATATTATCTTTGAACCTGCACAATTACCTTTACTAAAACTAGAAACTGGACTATTCGTGTGTTTGGAGGATTGCATTCAATTGCTTTCGAGTACATTTACATATTTTGATATTTAGGCATTGAGATGCATGCATTCACCACTGAGACTTACAATGAGTGCACTAGTAGAATAAATGTAACTGCTACACACTAACAAGGCAGTGAAATCAGTGTATTATTTATCACCAAAAGCAGTGGTACAATTACAATTGTATTAAATTGTTTTAAATTTAATTGGATTTTAAATGCATTTGCTGAAAAACTGTACTTTTACGTTACTTCAGCATTTCCATTGCTTGCTACTTTATACACCTATATATAACTACATTTAGGGTAATAGTCTATTGTATAAATATTGTACTTTTTACTCCACTACATTTATCTGACAGCTGTATCTGAAGATCTGTTTATAAAATACGATATAAATTAAACTACCCAACAATATTTAAAGTCATTTACATTAGTTCCACCTCAACCAAAGCATTAAAATGCTAATGCTAATGCACCAATAATAATACAATATTATGATGTAGCAACAGTATAATATAATATAATATAACATAATATATAATATTAGTAATATTATTTTGCAGTGTGCAATTGCTACTTTTACTTAAGAATCTGAGCACTTAGAAAAGTGAATATACATTATAAAACCACATTATAATAACGTGACTGCAATGTTTATCTGTGCCTGATGGCTTATTTTTCAGATTTGGGGACATTTTCAAGGCTGACATGATTTCTTCAAAATAGTTCTAATGTGTCAGAGCATATTTCAGATTACAAACTCTACCATTCTTGTGCAATACACAGTAGTTTCATGTGGCACATTGGCCAACAGTGCAACAGCGCCATCTAGTGTCACGGGGATGCAATGACGCTCAGGCATCTGCCTACGTCACTTCCTGTTCAAACATGGCTGCGCACTGACAAATGTCACATTACTTCTGCTGCTGAAAACATACAGTTATTAGGGTTAATTACATCACCTGTCCGGCGAATAAAGAAAGACGAAGCTTCCGCTTTACTTCGTCCAACATCCGCAGAGGTATTTCGCTATTTTTTTGCTCGTTTCATTCAGGAAACGCGTGTTACTGTTCAAGTTAGCCGTTAGCAGCAGCAGCAGCGCCATAACATAACGTCACTATCAGCATTTAATGGCATTTTCTGGGTTGTCGGATATGTAGTAAATGTGTAACACTATGAGACTCACTGCTGGCGTTGTTTTGGAAAGAAAGTTACATATATACACTTCGGTTTAAAGGTGACTTTTTGTCTGTTGCAGGAAAATCCAGTTAACACCATGGTTCATTTCTGTGAGTATGCAGTGTTGTTGTCTTGTGGCAGCAGGAACTGGGGCGGAGTTTTATCAAGAGCAGTAAATATAACATCTAGAATACGTGTAGTCACCGTATTGCGTTTAGCATAAGCTACCGGGACTTCAGCTTCCCCAGAAATGTTACTGCTTTTGACAAATAGTAAACCAAGTTAGCTTCCGAAATTGGCATTCACTGTATGCATAAAGGTACTGTGAAGTGTATTAATATAACTATAGGGCTACAACTAACAATCGTTTTTACTCGACAATCACTCGAGATTAATTGCGTCGTCTGTGATATGACAAACATTGTGAAAAATGCCGGTCACAACTTCAGAGCTCTCACGGTGACATAATCAAATATCTTCTTTTGCCCCACAAATAGTACAAATACGTGCAAGTAGAAATAATATGGAACTTTTTGAAAAAGGAGTGACTCAATTTGTGCTTGACTAAGTGTAACAGTTAATTGATTTATCCAAAAATTGAGCATACCCTCAGTTCAAGGCAGGCCACGAAGTCGAGCTCAGCTCACAGTCCCAGCTACATCAGCTGAGAGCAGCTGCTCTTGAAGCCAGTCCCTATGCAACCATTGGCAGGTTTCATACAGGGCGCCTTATTTAAGATGCGTTAGCCTGCTTACCATTGCTGCGGCCTCTGCAAGCTGCTTTGCAATCCGCCTCCACCCCAGCTCCTCCTCTTCATGCTATGTCTGACTTAATCAATGTCATTTGTTGTCGTCGTCGTTGATGCCCGCTCTGTTCTGTACCCTGGGGAGCTGACTGAATTATTGTTGATTAATTTTCTGTCAGTCAACTAGTTGTTTTGACAGAATATGAATATACACAATATACACATACAATCAGTTTCCAATTAATTAGAGACACCTAGCTAAAACAAATTTTTAGCTAGCTTGGTTTCAGGTGATTTTGTTTTGATTTGTATTGCTATATACTGAGAGATGTCTCATCCACCCCATTCATATCAATAATGGTAGGCAAAATATTAGAACCTCTCAAAGAGTTTTAACAAAAACTAAACATTATAAAGATACAATATAGACTGCATCAGTCTTAGCTAGGCGTATGTAATAAACTGGCAACTGAATGTATGTGTAGCACCTTTTTATAGAGAAGATAACTGTTTTACAATGAGGGAAAAACAACAGACACAATATAAGATTTATACATGAAATACAAATAAAAAACACTACTACTTTGCAAAGTAAGATGTTTAATCTCTATAAGATTTCATGATGTGAAATATGCTTTTCAGGAAGTGACTTGCACAATGTGGTTAAGGCCTCTGACAGTACAGCCTTTACTGGAAAATGTGGGTTATTCATCTCTCACTGATGCAGTGAGGTGTTTAACAGTTACAAGAAACTCATTTTATTTCTCTTTGACAATGCTGACTGTGCTCATTTCCTTCTGCAGCATCACTCCTGCTCAAGCAGTACCACGGGGGTTACGTTGTCATCCGATTGGCTCTCGCAGGCCACAAACAAGCTAACCGACCCTTTTATCGCATCGTGGCAGCTTACAACAAAAGGGCAAGAGATGGCAAATATATAGAGCAGCTGGGTTCCTACGATCCCCTCCCAAACATCTACAACGAGAAACTTGTCAGCTTCAATTTCGACCGAATCAAGTACTGGATCGGCTGTGGCGCACACCCTACAAAGCCAATGGAAAAACTTCTAGGTGTGTATTCACTGCATGAGCATGTTCTTTTAAGGTGGATCAACATTACTCAATTTTTTCTGTCAGTCATTCCAGAGATTTGAGCTGCTCATAGCGATTTGTTTATTCAAGGAGGTCCATCCTTAACTTTTATGAACACCTTTTAGGCAATACTCATATAGAGATATAGTACATGAGATATGAATTCTGTGTTGACCATTCTTTGAAATCGCTGACTTGTTTTCTATATTGTCTACTACTAAACTAATAAATAAACTACTTTCTAGTGCTATTATTTCTTCACTGTGCCCTGAAGCACATCATCCATGCCCTCTGGTTTAATGGATTGTGCAGATACAGATTAAATATGCCTTTTACGGTCATAACACGCATCTACTGTATTACTCGATTCTTCAGAAATCGGCTGCAAGGAATTCAAATGATTTAAATGTGATGATGTATCAGCTCCTTAAGGTCCAAAGTATTTTGGCAACTCTAGGCAATGTCTTTGCCATAGTTTGTTGAAAAGGCTTATAGTGAAATACGTAGTCTTCCTCTCTACCCTCTCTCTTTCCGCAGGGTTGGCAGGATTTTTCCCTCTGCATCCCATGACAATAACAGAGGCAGAGCGTCGAAGAGCCCAAGTGGACCTGACTGAAGTAGCAACAGGAACAGAGGAGGGACAGAAGGAGGCTGAAGTGTGAGAATTAATGCTGCAGACTTTGTGACTGTACAAAAGGATGTCACAGTCATTTGGAGAGAGAACTGATCGATTTGTTTCCTAACTTGTTGGGTGGACTGCTCATTACAACATCAGTTATAGCATATTGTAGTTCTAGTTGTTTTAGTAGCAGCTATGAACAATTCATATTAAAACAGACAATTGATTACCCTCATGTTATGTTTTTGAGAGTGGAGTGCCATAACAGGAAGATGTTTGTATTTCCTATTTTATTTAACTTAAAGTATTTCAATATTAAGGCGTTTCTTTGAGGTTAAGGCTCAGATTTTTTCTATTATCCTCTGTGTAGCTCTGACCTTTACAGAAGATCCCCACCAAGAATGTAAAGAAACTAATCTTATCGTTTTGTTTCCTTTCAACCTGACTTATAAACCTTGCAATCATTCCTCCTTCTTTGGTCTGTCTTTTTTTGGCATGAATATATTTGAATGTGCACACGTGGATCAATAGTGAAGTCAGTGATGTCAAACACATGAAAAGAAAGAAATCAGAAGTGGGTGGGTTTTTTTAGATAAAGTTATTGGCAAGGTTTACAGCTCTCTTTGGCTCAAAGGGAAATTCTCCACCCTTATTCTGTGCTACATGTTATGGAAACCTTTGTAAACTGGAAAATTACTCTTCACTGACCGGAGGCATTTAATATTCGAATGTTTTTGTAATTATGATCCAGTAAATTGTGCACAATAAATCATACACAGTAAATAATCAGTTTCAGAATATATTTGACCTGATTAAGATGAAATAAAAGCAACAATACTTAAATATTGATCACTCTAAAACATAATCACACCACAGTTAATATTCTGTGGTTAATCATCAATGGGTTCATTTTGTACAAATAAAAAGCTTGCAGACAACAGTTGTGTATTTCATTTGGGATCTCTGTTTACAAAAAGCATTAACATGAGCTCTTGGGGATCACTAGCAATGATGACCAAAGAGACAGTTCTACAGATGATTTAACAAAGTACCACAAACACTAATGAACTGAAATATAGTTTATATTTGTGTGATGATTTTTCTTCAGTGTATATAAACTGCTGTCTGCTGTGCTTTTCATATGCTTATCCTTTCATGCTTGTTCTATCTTGAACAGGAACCATATTTCAAAGCATGAGTGTGGTTTGCGTCAATCTGGTAATGATAAAAAGACTAATTTAAGCCAAGGCACACTTAACACCACCCAGGTCACATATGAAAATCCAGCAGAAACAAATACAAACTTAAAATAGTACTGTTGTTGATATTGCTTCATGTCCTTTAGGATTGTGGAATAAAAGTCAGTTTGATTCTTTTAACATGTTGACGTACTGAACATTTGCATATACAACTGTAATTACAAAGCAGCAGGACATTGCTGAAAATGTATGGTCAGCAATTCCACTTTGGGTAGTTACCAATATATACATACTATATGATTTATGTATTTCAACAATATAATAGACATTGTAAAATTAAAAAAAAGTCCTAAATAACTTGCAATCCAGCATGATAGAGTGAGCAGGAAATATTCTGTTTTTTTTCTTGTTGCTTGGCATTTCAGAAATTATTTTCTAATAAGCAAACAGAGGTGTGGAGAGCTTTACTCAAACCTCTTGTGGATTTAAGATCAAGAGAAATGTTTGTGTTTAACTTCGTCACAGATCGTTTATTCCTGGTGTTACTGAGAATGTTTGCTGGGATCATGCTCAAGAGTCTATTTATAGCATGATTATAGCATGACTATACAATTGAAATGACTACACTGCCAATATGTTGCTCAATGTAACATTTCTTAAGTTAGTCATCTGGCCTTCTCCATCATGTCCAGCCGATTGCCTCACCCACTCATGCCTTAGTCCACTTCAGTGTCTCCATGATCACTTCAGTGTCTCCATTATCTAGACCTTTCTAAACATGCATCTGGATCTTCATCCCCCAGGAAATTCAACCTCTCCTCTTCTCTCCCTAGTTTGCATGTTGTCATGGCTCTCTCCCTGGGCAAGACGCTGAACCCTAAAGATGCTCCTTGGCGCATGAGGGTGCCAAGTATTGTGGCGGCATGTGGTTTAGGGGGTAAAGTTGCAGACCTTCAACCGAACATAAAGTTGGTCCTTGTCTCCTTGGCGCTGCCTCGTATTTGCAATTTCCCCATTGAGGTACTAATAAAGGATTATTATCTGCTGCTTTGTTTGTTTGTTTGTCCTTTTTGTGTGAATGGTGTTGTCCTCTTTCCAGGTCTCTGTGGTGGAGAGGAGGTGGTGCGGCTCAGATCCTACTTAGTGGGCGACACCTGACTCTACTCAATTGTCCTCCTGGATCCATCCTCTTCACTTGTCTTTTTACAATCTAGAGTTTGTCATCAAAATTGTATATACTATAATTTTCTGTTGTGAATCTATTCTGTACACACATCTATTTCATGTCTGTCCATCCAAGGATGGGAATCCCTCCTGAGGTTTCTTCACTTTTTCCTTGTTGAAAGGTTTTTTTTGGAGGAGATTTTCCTAATTCGAAGTGAGGGGGACAGATGGTGCTGTATGCTGTACAGATTGTAAAGACCCTTGAGGCAAATTGTGATTTGTGATATTGGGCTATGTAAATAAACTGACTTGACTTGACAAATAAAGGGTGTGAGTGAACTTGCAGGAAACTTGGACAGGGAATAGCTGCAGCGTCATGCCACAATACATACAAAGTTTGCTTAGGGAGGGCACTACATCAGTAACAATCTCAGTTTACTAGTTGATCATTGATGATACACAGAGTACATCTGATACTGATTTTGAGTGACACATTTTTATATGGCCTGCAACTACCAACAGGATCAAACTCAACTGCTAATTCAGAGACGATTATTAGGGGAGCTTATTGGACGTTTACTGCAAGACTGAAACTTACAGAACACGTAAACTATTCTGCTTCATTGTACTGCTAACATGCTCATGGAGTGAAAGACATTGCAGGAGTTGAAGTACTTCAGCGTTACATCTTTTGGATGATTACCTAAATTCACAGAAAAATGAAAAAGTGGATTTATTTGGGATCCGGTCATTGGAGGAGGCTTTCTACCATTCTTATAATCCTTACTTTTGTGATCGTCGTGCTCATCGCATTATGTGTGTTTTTTGCACAAAAAAAAGGTAAGTCTGTGATTTGTGTAGTTCTTTATTGCTTAACCAGGTGAGCCATACTCATCAATTTATTTACTTAAGAATTATTATGAACGTAACCCTTTTAAAACTGATATCATTAGACAGTGTATAAATTGCCATTACATTTTGACTTGATTAATTTTATTCCTGACAATCCTTAAAGAATAACAGAAAAAGTAAGTTCTGCAATTAAAGCACAAATTGATTGATTCTGCTCCTCGCTGTTAAAATGCACACTAATCCTCGTACAATACTTAAAGATTATTTGTACTCACTATAGCACAAATGGTTATTGTTGGAACATTAATGGTAACAAGATGGGAACGTTATTAGTCACCAGCAGTAGTGTTTTATTGGATATATTTTTGGAAAGATTGTCTAAGTACATGTGTAAGTTCTTCCACTTTTCAGTTTTTTTTTAAAAACCAAACATCATCTCAGGCATTCACCGTAATACTTTCATGAGTCAAACCTAAATTCCATTTAAGCAGTACAATTTTAATAAAATGGAAAATACTGATATTGACTGTAGACTGATATATTCAGTTAATATTTAAAGAAACTGAATGGTGTAAGAATAATGTATGAAACATTACAAAGACATTGTTAAAATACAGCCTTTTCAACATTGGAGGAAAGGAAAGGAAACTTAAGTTATGAAATTAATTACTCTGAGGTTCACTGACAAATAAATTTACCATGCAAAACAATTGTCTTGTATAACAGGAAGTCAAAATGCAAACCAAGATCAACCTGACGAAACATGGAGGAAACAACGGATAACTGACAACAATAAAGGAAAGAATCTGTTAAATCGCAACATTACAATAAATGAATTGTCAGATGTTTTGAAGATTAGACAGGTATTTAATGACACAGGCCAACAACATATGACTCAACTAGAATCGCAGCAGTTAATCATGATTAACAGCACGTCTGCTGAGTCTCATACAAAAACAATCACAACAAATGGAGTTTCAACAACTACCAACACTGATCATTCCGCACCAACAATCAATTCCCTCACAAATAACCCAGTTACACCCAGATCATCTTCTACTGTCCCTCAAATAACTAGTCACTTCAATAAAACATCTCCTGAAAAACAAACTGAAACAACACCATCAAGTGCCAGCACAAGTCAGCTTCCATCAACAAGTCTGGAAACATCTACAATGATGCCGACACCAACAGGAACAACTGAAAAAACAGCCTCATCTTCAATGCTCCCTACAAAAAGAGTTTCAACAATGAGCAACACTGAGCATTCCACAACAATCAATTCCCTCACAAATTCTGAAGTTACACCTAGATCATCTTCTACTGTCCCTCATATAACTAGTAACTTCAATCAAACATCTCCTGAACAAAAAACTGAAACAACACCATCAAATGCCAGCACAAGTCAGCTTCCATCAACAAGTCTGGAAACATCTACAATGATGCCGTCACCTACAGAGAATCTTTCTACATTTGCATCTACTGTGACACCCACAGGAACAACTGAAAAAACAGCCTCAACCTCAATGCTCACCACAAATAGAATAACAATAACGAGCAACACTGAGCATTCCACAACAATCAATTCCCTCACAAATTCCAAAGTTACACCTAGATCAACTTCTACTGTCCCTGAAATAACTAGTCACTTCAATCAAACATCTCCTGAACAAAACACTGAAACAACACCATCAAGTGCCAACACAAGTCACCTTCCATCAACAAGTCTGGAAACAGCTACAATGATGCCGTCACCTACAGAGAATCTTCTTAAATCTGCATCTACTGTGACACCCACAGGAACAACTGAAAAAACAGCCTCAACCTCAATGCTTACAACAAATAGAGTAACAATAACTACCATCACTGATTATTCCATAACATTGAATTCCTCCACTACTTCTCCAATTACATCCAGTTCACTCTCTACTCATTTCAGTCAAACAGCTCATGAAGTTAAACCTAGTTCACCCTCTACATTCACACCAATAACTTCTCATTTCCCTCAAACATCTCCTTTTCATAATAGTGAAACATCTCCAAGAAGTACCAGAACTACTCCGTTTCTAATAACTAGCCAGGAATCATCTACAATTATGTCATTACCCACAGAGAAACATTCTACATCTGCTGCACCCGTTGTTTCAACAGGTGAAGCAACAACAAATAAAGAAACAACAATGCTTACTATTAGTGTTCTACAAACATCTACTGTATTGCCTACACAATCAAGACAGCCCATGCCAGTCACCATGACAAGTGAATCCATAAGAACTTCACCACCTTCCACACCTAGCAGTGCCACACCATCTACACTATCTACCATATCCAGTTCATCAACATCTGTTCTCCACGGTAAACCAACAACATCATCTGAGAACACATCTCGACTTCCAATCACTAGTCGGGGAACTTCAAGTTTAACATTTCCTCCAATTACCACACGTTTGACAACCAACCAGCAACTCTCTACATCAACCAACACAGTTACACCTACAACAAGTGTATCCGCAGTGTCACATCCACCACCTAAGTTCTCCACATCATTGACCACAACTTCAAAGCGCACCACACAGACTGTGACATCAACACCAACTCCAAAGGCTTTGACGTCAGCAGAAATCATCACCACAAACACACTTGCAAACCTCAGTCATTCAACGTCTACTATTACCCCCCTTTCAAGTGCCAAAGTCACTGTGACTACACCATCTACAACTCCTCAGTGTAGAGATACGGACTGCCCTGGGTGTACTAGTACCTGTATATTCAACACGACACTTGGGACTTGCAGTTGCCACTGTCAAGAATTTGTCTATGGAAATGTCTGTGTTTTTGGAGTGAATGACACTTCTGCTCATATTGGTGAGGTTTTTCATCCCCAAATATCGTTCACTATACTTCAAAATATTTTATTAGCTGAAAATACCTAAGAATTGATATTTCTTATCTCAGTGTTGAATTTAAAATGTTATTGAATGTCAATATAAAGGTGTCATCATTTTTGCAGATACTGGAGCAATACCAACTCGAAAAGTACATTTTACTTTGGAATTGAACATCACTTTTCAGGGTGCTTTTAATAATTTAAGCTCACCTGAATCAGTGGAATTCATCAAGACATTAGAATGGGAGGTAGATAATTTTATTTATCTATGTATCATAACCTATTATTTAATACTTAATTACCAGGCAATAATTGCAATACTTAGTACTATATACAGATCTTTTTTATTATTTGTGTTTTGCTCTCGAATCGTTTTTATGTTATTTTCCTACAAATGTGGATTTATTGCCATAACCACACTATAATAACACCTCTACTGTGTTCCAGCTCGAAACCCTATGCAAAGAAGCAGATCCACAAAGCTTTAAAAAAGTGCACGTCATCAAGTTATCGTAGGTTTTCATTCAACTTTACTGAATATTTCAATTACCTTTTAATCAAGTACATGTAATATAATGTAATATAATTGGTGATATCTTTCTGTTTTTCTACTGTAGACCAGGAAGTGTTGTAGCAGAGACCGTGGCGGAGTACATCTACACAAACAATGAAACTCAAATCCAGTTCGTCAACACTCAGCTTGATGGAGTGTTGACTGATATCTTGAATGACACAAGTAACCTCAATAAGATTTCTCAGGCCTTTAATAATGCAAGTGTGCAGTTAAATGGACTCACCTTCCAGCCACCTGAGATCAAAAGTAAGTGTACACTATGTCACCACTAAAGATGCCTATTTGATTTATTGCTGCGTTGCACATTCATTGTTTCTTCATTCAATATTCGTCAAAATCTCTATACTTATGATCCTTGTACAAAATGATAAATACATAACTTTTTTTTATCAATCAGATATCACAGACCTGAAGCCTTTTGTTAACTGTAATCAGTTTGCTAATTACACTGCTGAGATTAGTATTGGTCAATGGCAGTGTGTTGGACCTTGCAAAACAAACCCAGATTACTGTCATCAACATGGAGAATGCAGAAATAACATTTACAAAGGGCCTACCTGTAGGTGAGTCAAAACATCTGTTTTTATTTTAAATGCGAGAAGCTTAAATATGTCTAATATGTTTGATTGTACAATTAATTTTATTAATGGCTTGTGGCCGTTCAACCCAGATGCTTCGAGTCTAGCCTGGAGCAGTATTATGGCCCACAGTGTGACCTCTTCCGTCGGGGTCCAGGATTCTATGGAGCGCTGTTTGGATCATTGGCAGCAGCACTCTTGCTCTTGATAATCATTGTCATTGCTATCATTGTCAAAAAGAGACATATGGCTGTTTGGTGGGTTATGATGCCTGAAAGGCATTTTCCTATATAGTACAAGCTATAGTAATGGTCAACAAATTCAATTTCTTGTTGCCTGTGATCATAAAGTTACAAACATTGCCATGTGAAACTAATGAAACTGTCTTTCTATTTTAGGAAAAGAAACAACTCTTATAACAGAAGACTGTCTGCTTTTGAGGAAGATTTCTTCGACTTCTCTAATTCAGGTCTGTCCTGGTCTGTTTTCCTAAGTAATAACTGATCTTTTTTTAAAATGCATTAAACGATTTCCCAGCAAGGACTCTTGCAGTTTAAACATGATCATATTCTGTTTTCCCAGGAGATCACAACTTGGGATTTGCAGGCACTTACACATCATAGGGCTTTAGGCCACATCTACAAAATGATGACACTAGATTGCAGGTATTCTTGTTTACTATCCTGGTATTATATCAGTAGCTATGAATATCTTCTGGAGTACACGGACAGATTCATCAAGTATAGAAATGCTGATATTAATACATGATCCTTCTTGTGTATTTCCAGGTCACAACAAAACATCCAGAGAATTTGAACATCAACCCTTGATGAAGGCTACAGACTGGAACATTTTGTTTTAATTACAAAGTTTTCTATAATAGCAATTAAGAAAATTACAGATATGTATGGGCTGCCAACTATGTATTGCACATGAAATAATATAATAGTAATTTGTTGTTATAATATTTATGATTTATTTATATTACTTGTAATTTACTATAGCATCTTGTGCCCTCATATAAAAATGAACATGTCAATTCTGACTCCAATGATTTTTCAGTGTTTTAAACTTCGACCTCATTTGAGGAATACATTATGATATGTTTTTTTTTATTTCATTTATTGTCAATGAGAAATGATCCCCTGCAATATTGAGAAACACAAGGTACAAACACTATGCAAGACTTTAAGGCTCTGAATTCATTTATATGCAGTAGGAACAAGAAGTAGACCTACAGTAAGAATAAAATGAGATTTAAACTTTTATAGGTTGAGTGTAGTTTTTTTCAGTGTTGACATGGGGTTTGAAGTAAGATTTGATTTTGGGATGGCACTAATATCTAATGGTATAATTTATCAAAATGCAATACATGTCTTATATTTGTCTAATATCTGCAATGTGCACATGCCATAGCAGTACAAGTGATATTTATCTATAAAACAAATCACACTAAAAATACAATAATCTATAGCATTCAAACATTCAGTCCAGTTTTATGCAATCCAGTTCAGTGGCCATGCAATATGTTACTTTGACTGTGGTGTTGTGTTTGTATAAAGTTAGCATCTAGGGTTTCTGTGTCCATTAGTGAACAAGTTGCTTGTCAACAGTCAGTACAATATCCTGTCACTAGATGGCATGCACGCACTAATTTTAATGACATTTTGCCTTCGTGATATGTGAAGAGAGAGGCACACAGCTGAAAGATTTTAAGACATTTTTTATGATCTTCATAGAAAATGAGAGTGATCTGAAAATGCTTCATCATTTTATCCACCTCAGCAGTGATCATCTCTGTCCATTTGTAGAATTGGGACTGCGTGCTGTCCGCATGAGGTAATAATAGTGATGGCTATTTCACACTGACTCAGAAGACACAGAAGACACATGTGTGACCAATTTCTGTACCTTCACTTGATGTACTATATTTTCTTTACAAGTACTCTGACTTGAGTAAAATTTAACTAGCAGCATTTCAGTCCAAGTTAAATATTTACAACTCTGTCCACCACTCACAGCAATGATAAGAAAAGTTACACCAATGTCACTGCATACAATGGAATCAATTATGTTTTATGTGTATCTTTTATATTTAATTATGTTAATTATTGTTTATTTGGAAAGTGGGATGAGAATCAGAATACTCAGAAAATGCCCACGTAGAACATACAACCTCTACTTCTCTTGAAAATATGGATTGCATATATGCATTTTCTTGCTAAGATCAAAAATATATTCATATATTACAGATACGAACAGCATAACTTTCAGGAATCATTCTCAGAATAGCAACTTTGGATTCACTTTTAAGACTATTTTAATACATAATATATGACAAGATAAATATTATTCTATACATTTTGTCATCACATGTCATCTTTCCCCCATTTTAACACTGCAAAGGTTTTCCCAGCTCAGATTATCATTATTTGTTGGCTATTGTCCTGTGACACAGCCACAATAGCCTGGTATAATTTAATTTATAAGTTACCTACCTTTTCCACTCACAATGAAGCACAATACATTGCATTGCGATGAGATTTGGTGTGAATTGCCCTAAACGTGGAAGATTATGTTGTTGAGTATTTCAGAACAAAATATGTAGAAATATAACCTCATGTGCAGAAGAAGCTATTTTGAGGTTTGAACCCACTTTGTCATGGTCCAGGCTCATCTCACACACCTGCTGCTCATCCTGTCATCAAGCCACGGCATATCTCCACGGGCCACCCAGAGGATCGGCGCCAGATCGAACCAACCCTTGAAGTGGTAGCACAGCGTGCCACACAGAGTCAGACGCCGCCAGGCAAACTGAGCACTGCTTATGCTGAACGCTGTGTCTTTTTTTTCCTCCGTTGCAGCGGCGGACTCCGCGGCGTCTCCTCCCGAGGTTCTCACCTCATCTCTCCGCCCCACCAGCCTGACCCGACGACCTCTCGCTCCTAAGTTCCTTAAATAAAAGACTGTTCGTTGCTCACCTCTTGTGACTGCCTGCTGTGTGCACCTGGGTCCACCGTCCCCACCACACTCGCCACACAATTAATGATTGTAGATTTGCCTAAATAGCCCTGTTTTACAGTGCATTACTATTGAAGACAAAAGCTGCATTTAACTATTAAGATAATTAATAACATACTTTTTTGTTGTGTGTATAACAGTGTCTGCTTGAGACTCTATTTAAATGTCTGGATCTTAGTATTAGATCCATCAGTTTAACAATTGTATCTGCATAAACTATAAAATTAGTTTTTTATTACTGCTGGGCATACCTTTTTATTCTTCATAACTTTATAGCAGGTTTCTTTGCTTATCAAGTTTTGATAGTACAGCTGAAGAACCAAAATCCAATATTCATTATACAATGTAGACCTATGCAGAACTGCAGACGTGTATTAAGAGCCAGACGTGCTCTCTTCCACTCAAACAACTGCAGACTAATCAGCAGAGGCTATGTTGCAATTACTGAGGCAGTATTCATAATTACAATAATAATTCTTATCAATATAACATGTTTGTTCCACTTGTTAATCCATCAACAGTACCAGCCAGGGACTTTTATCTAATTAACTGAGACCAAAGATATATTTTATGTAGTTGAGCTCCTAAAATTGGAAGTTAAATTCCACATACTCAATGTCTGAACTGAACCTAAGTAAAGGCCAAATGCCAATGGCTAAGATTAAACCTCAAGATGTGCGGACAAAATAAAGCTCAGTCAGGTTCATGTGTAATTGTGGAACAGAAAGACTGAACAGCCATAGAAACGGGGACACAAATTGACTGCATTTCACAGAGAATCATAATGATCCCTTGTGCCATTTTGGCCAAGAAACATTACACAAGTCAAGCCAAAAGTCATGGAAATGGTGAAAGTGGAGTCTAAGCAACTCATATGTCCGAATTCTGGCTTAGAGCACAACTACGCCTTTTAGTGCCACAGCAGTGCAATAACGTGTTTTAACTTTTTATTTACTTATTTATTCACGATCCAATCTCAAACCACACAGCTTGTTAATTCATATGGCACTTGATCTTTCTTGCCCACAACAGACATTTAAAATGAGCAGCCTGTCTTCAGTTGCTGTAGTCACCACATGCTGTCGCCTAGCAGCTCACCTAAAAGTGAAGCAGGTGAAAGGGTTTGCAGGTGGCCTAGATAGTTCAAACCGCCACCTTTTGTTCCATTAAGAGGATAATGAAAAATCTATTGGTAGCAGTGCAGCAAACCTACAGAAATGGTCACTGCCTTGCTGAGAGGTCATGGTGGATATTGCAGTTGAACTGTGGCTTATTTAGTAATTATTTGACCTGTAATGCTCTGTGTGGCTCATTGTGGTTTCAACTCCATGCCTGACCACATGGAGTCAAGTCAAGAGTAAAACACTTGCAACATTGTTAAGTGCTTGAAAACCTCTGGGAGCAAAGCTGGCCACAACAGAGCATCTAAGCAGTCAGGCAGGAGGAGACTATGTTATAACCAGGAAGAGGAAGGCAATATACTGTACACCTGTCAGTCGGCCATTGTAAGTCACTCTTCTTTCTCTGGATAGAGGCCAGTCACAATAAGGCACAGCATGAGGGTGTGTGGGTGATAAAACAGGCCAGACAGCTGAGTTGAGAGTTTAGGCTTGACAGATTCAAGAAGCAGAATGAAGCAGGCTCATAAATAAGTCATTTTATTTTGCTTCCTTTTTAAAGACCATATACTTATCAACTATTCATAACAAATGGAATTGTTAAATACTGTACACAACATACTCTCCCAGTGCGTGTCTTCACCACAGCAGAGAAGTTATTTCTTGATAAACTAGTCTTCATTCAGTTTTATTATTTCTAATAAGACATATGAATACCTTAAGATTCAAAAGTATTAGTGTACGATGTAAACATTTTTTCAGACATTTATGTCAAAGCAACATTGTGTTGGCAAGCGTTCGTGAGCAAGAGAGAGAGAGAGAGAAAGTATATTTCAATGACCTTTTGACCTTAGCAGTTATGTTTCCCAAACTGAACGCTGTGTTCGATACCAGGGGTTACTTCAATACATGTGCTACATTAACTATATCATTGTGACGCTTCTTGAATAATCTACAACAATAAAATTCATATATTTTCAAGGCTGCCAGCAGCCAAAGTCTTTCAGACCACACCCACTGCAATCATGTAAGGCAGGAATGCATGAGCAGAACAGGAAAGTCTGTGTCAGGTAGGTAAACCCTGCACTGTCTTTGTAATGCGTCTGTATTAACAGGTTAGCCTAACATCTATGATCTAAGATCTGCGTGATCTAAAATCTCTATTTAAGGATATCCGGTTAGAATCGACTTTGCGTTACTCTCAACTGAAGTGCGACTGAATTAACTTTGTGTCAGGGCACATATGGAGCTGGTTACCTCTTCTTTTGTAGATTAAAATTTTAGAGTTTGTCTTGATTAATGGGGAGTATGTGAAATATAGGATTTATATCAAAAGGGAGGTAGTCCTTCAGGCAAATGAGTTCCAAGCAATAACTCACAGCTTAACCAAAAATAAGCTTCTCCAATTGTATGATGGAATTTCAGTAAGAATAGCATACATTCACCTAATGTTCAACAGGCCAGTTTCTGTGCAGCAAAACAGACCTGGACACTGAAAGAAAGCAATCAAATGTGTGCGCTTTTTAGAGGGCTGAGCAGGCGCTGCAAATAAGCAGAGCACAGTAACAAGTATGGTTAACATTTTTCTACCACTTGTAGAAAGTCATTTTATCACCAGAACACTTTTCCAACTGTTTCACATGCATATATGCACAAACATACGTACATCCACACAGACACACTCATCAACAGACAACACCATAAAAGCTGCACTAGACATTCCAAAGGAAACATGCATAGCTACCAGTAATGTACCCAATTCTTAGTACAAAATGTACCATGACAACATGCCATGTGGGAAACACAAACTTACACAGATATAGAGGCCTGAGTAAGACTGAAACTTCATCAAGGCAGGGGAACCATATCTTGTTTATATAGATATCAATAGGAAACAGAATGGAGATTTGTGTGCTAGCATCCTTCATATTTGTTCAAAATTAATTGGCCTTGTATTTAGACTTCATATATTAAGTGATACATGTTTACATTACTGACCTTTTGTCCCTTGTGAGACACAAAAGCAGCATCGATGCATCTCACAAAACACCCCTAAATTTCCAGACACAGGAAAACACTGAGCACATGAGGTTCAAGGCCCGCTTGTACCTTCTGACTGTACCACATCAGCAAAAAACTGCACAATATTGAATGTCATGAAATAAAAAAAGTCAATATTAAAAATAAGCTCTACAATGTCGAATTTTGCCCACAATCTATGGTCAGAGATATGTTGTTTAACCAAAGTTTCTTGATTGTGATAGTTATTCCAACATTACCAGTAACTGAATACAGTGCGCACATACCCTGTGTGTTCAGAATACATGGGGGTTACAAATGTTTTTTAAAAAAATCATAAAAGCAGCAGTTTGAGGGGTTTTGGTGTCCAGTTTCACCCTTTGTAAAGTGGATTTTGCTCATGTTCAGTAGAGTCCTCTCCTACTTCCACTAAAACCTTTCAAACTAAATCTAAATTTCAAACTAAATGTGCTTTACTCCTGGTGTGGCAGTCCCAGTCTGAGTCTGATACAGCTGTATTGCGAGCTGAAGGATTGTCCACGACTCGAAGATATTTCTCTACATAAGGTGAGTCCACAAAAGCAGGACGCTGAGGCAGGAGATAGTAATGTGTGGTGCTGGACTTCTTGCCGTTCTCCATAACAGGAAGGATGCAGGGGGAGCCCTCACTATTCTGTCTCTGTAAACCCCGACAGCTTACGTACTTAGGATCTGGTGCAAAGCTTTGGGTTGGGGGCATCACCCCATTAATGTATGTTGGGAGGCTCTTGGGACTAGGGGTGCGCGAGCTGCCTCTGGACATAGGTTCCCTGGGGGGCACCTTGGGTGGCTTGTCCTCATCGCTGTAAGCCCCAGACGAGACCTCTGCTGACCAGCGGCGGTAGTCTCCCGTCTTGATCGTTCGTGGAGGGATAGGGGGTGGCACCTCGGGCTTATCGATACTGTGGGTGTGACGTTTGTGGCATGTGAGGCGCAGCAACGAGGGCTTGTTAAAGGATCCAGCTGGGCCAGAGTGTGAGCGCCGCAGCCTCCTCTGAGCTTTGTCTTGTTGTCTCTGACAGACCACTGGCTCAGGTGGTTCCTGTCGCTGCAGCACATACTGTTCCCGCACTTCCTGTTGAAGATGTGCCTGTGGCTGCAGTTGGGATGGCCTCTGGCTTTGCGGTCCTAATGGGCCATCATAGTAAGCATAGTTAATCTGCCCGCAGTCCCTGAAGCTCCTTCGACTGGGGACTCCATATCGAAAAGGAGACGATTTGGGACACTGATCAGACACCAGGCAGCAGCTGTCGTCTGAACTTGTGAAAAATTCTACCTCATTGTCCATAGCCTGCTCAGGGGAAATGTCGGTTTTATGTGGGATGGGGGGCAGAGGCTTGGAGCATCTGCCTGGTGTCTGTGGTGGACTGCTGCACTCGTACACCGAGAGCCTCTGGAATGAGGGTACCACCTGGTCGTCATCAGCAGGACTTGGGGTGAATGGTTCAGCACCGCAGGACAGGGAGAGCTGGGAGGGACGGGATTTCTTCGGGAGCAATCTCTGTGAGCTGGGACTGTGCTTATGTCCTGTCATAGAGGAAAAATAAGGATCACATTAATGGCATGGAATTAAATGATTAAGGTTTGTAAGTGACAATCAAAATTTACTACTACAACTTCATTGTTTCCTGTAAAAAATAAAAAAAACTTTGTCTATACATTTCTGGAAATCCACTTCCTATATCCAGTATCTAGCACATGATTCAAAAAAGGCACAACACATTGCAATGTGGTATTTGTGTATTTCAGAAGACCTGCAATGTGCCGATCACAGATCTTACGATCACTGCACTTACTTTCATAACTTAGAGAGGGTGGCGCTGGCCCCTTTTGTTGGGCACGAGAGCTGTGATCTGTGTGTGCCCTGTCCATACTGAAGTAGCAGCTGTTACAAAAGAAACATTTAGTTAATACAAGTTAAATAACCCCCATAACATTTCATACTTCACAAGAAGTCTCAGACTGACCTGAACCATAAAACCCCCAGCATGTCATGCAGTTTTGAAAAACCACCCCTTTCTAAAAATGGACTGACTCCTGGCATCCGAACACTCACTTGTCCAGCTCATGGCGATGGCTCCAAGAAGGTTTGAATCCAGCCATGCTGTGACAGTAGCTGCCCCTCAGGAAGGGGTTTTCTATGGGAAAAGAAATCTCCTGGGCAGTCAGGCCCACTGTGGACATGCTCCAGGCACACTCGGGTCGCATTAAAGCCAGGAAACACTCAGAACGCCCGGCTGGCTGCCCCTGCTTCTGGTGTACCTGTAACATAGCCAAGACACAGCCATGAATGACAGTGAAAGCAAGTTTGAAAGCAAAAACAAATGAAGAGAAACAGAATATCTGGCAGCATATAATACTCGCTGAAAGCAGAGCCAACATCCTCTAGTGAAGCCAAGAAAGAGAAAAAAAAAAAAAATCCTGATAATAGAATAGAGAGCAAATTACACAAATCGTCCCCCTTCTCCTGCCCAACATGCCAAATATTTAGTTATGAGCTAGATTTTCTTTTTCTCCTTCTAAGACGAGACGACCTACGACAGCGGAATGACGACAAAAGCTGAGATTTTAGGACGCTTGTGTCCCAACACACCATGACGACAGAGCCGTCGTTCATAATGCTCTAGTCTTATTGTATTTATCAAAAAACCCAAAAGCATGAAAGCAGGTAGGTAGACAAAAATAACAGCCACTAACAAAGATATGTGCAGATTGTCTTTGTTTGTTCTTCAAGACTGCTTTTTTTCGACAAATGGCCTTAAGTAGCTGCGATGTGGAGACATTGCTTATGTGATATGAAACCAAACCATCTTCTCTTACCTAATTAGAAAGTTGAGTTTTAAAAAGTGGAAACAGCGAGAGCAATGAGTCTTCCTGTTCTTATTTGACAGTATACCTACAATGGTTAGAATTGATATACAAATACAATACTGTTAATTTTCACCAGTTTAGGCGTTTCAACACTCACTGAATGACCTTTACATTTCACCTATAGTCAGAGTCTATATAAATCTAAATTCATCAAAGCAATCTTAGGTGTGAACTCAGTAACCAACTTTCAGACTTCTATTCCTACAGACTGTGCCTCCCCTCTTATTAAGTTTACAGTTTATTTTAAAACTAGACTGCACTGTGCTCCAGTGCTGCACTCGTGCTTGTCCTGAACAGCAGAGGAAGGGGCTCCTCCTGTTACCAGAGATATACCTGATGTTGCAAGAACTCCTTCACTCAAATGAAGTGAATGTTCCCGTCGTGTCAAGTATGCGTCAGGGCTGAGTAAACAATGTATACAATATTCAGAGGGGAAGAAACCCTGCAGCATATCAATATTTCTGGGGTCAGCGATACACTTTTTTTTTTTATTAACCTCACACATACATTCAGTATGTCACAATCTGATGAAATTATATTAAAAAGCCACTAAAGGTGATATTACAGTATGGGTTTAGGTGTCTCTGTTGTGCACAGTGTCTGCGTTCACTGTGCACTCTCGCAGCAAATCTCCTAATGACTTCAGTGCCCAATCACAAGTCTCAACCATTAATCCTATTTTTCAGAATGTGGGAAAACAGGTGCACCCGTAGCCCTGGTGGTCATCTCTACCGGAGATCACAAATGAGGTGACACGCTGTCCTCCTTATAATGTAGGAGTGATGACTGAGAAGAACACGGCCCCCTCGTTCATGGACTCCTGTGAGCCATATTTATGTGCTGCCCTGACAGCTGGTGAGAAACAAAGCTCTAAAACAACAGGAAGCCTGGGTCATCGGTCTGAGCCAAACTGCCCAACAAGGCATGCAAGCCCCCTGCCCAGGGCCGTCAATTCGGTTCGGCGGGGATGGGAAGCAACATGATCCTCGATAATGAAGCCCCAGGGGCTTGTGCTTCCTCTGGCAACAGGTGCAAAGACAGTTCATCCTGGCAGTAAACCACAGGAGCATTTACAGGCAACGGGATTAAACAAATGATGTGCAGTCATGCAGAGCACTAACCCTCCTGAGGAGGAAATCTTTAAGTCACTTAATTCAGATAATTTGGCCAGATAATTTTTGCCTTTTTATGGTCAAGTCTGCCCTCTCTTTTCATACAATAGGCAGCACAGGCTCAGCGGGAGACACTGGGCGCATGGATGCTGCAGAGGATCAGGTCTGGTGGGGTTAGCGGTGATGTCGAACACCAGCAGATCGCTTGCCTTTGATTCAGGATTGTAGCAGTCACACACAGACCTTGAAAGAAGGAGTTCACACCCCGCTCATGACACCCCTGCAGCGGTTTCCGAGCAACCATTCCCGCTCTACCTGTGCGGCAAGCAAACAGCGCGCACACCCCCTCACTTTACCGGATTGAGATAATAATGGTTAAAAGGCTCTGGCAGGCAGGTGACTCACACCACAACACACAAGTCAGCTATCTGGCAAGCCGGGCACTGATGATACAGAACGAATTGTTATTTTCCTTTTGTTTAAGATGAAAAGACACAAATAGTAGATATTGTAGAACAATTGAAAGACTCGAACCAGACTGCAGGTTTGCAATCAGCCCAACATTATGCAAGGGATTAAAAGAAAACAAAAAAAAAGCTTCCAATTCTACATTTACATTTCTACACACACAGAAAGTTCACAAACGTGTTCCCAATTTCCAGTTTATTTTTCATCAGGTCTTTTTAAACCCTTGCAGCCAAATGTCGGCTGAGAGGCAGGCTGCTCCTCGGAATAACTTGTCGGTCAGAAAATAAATATTAAATAAACCGCAATGGGACCTGGACCTGCACCAATCATCTGTGTCAGTCGTGCTGGCACCAACATACAAAACACCACACAGGCGAGACTCGGGTTCTTACAACAGACACATCAAATCCACTTTTCTGAACTCACCTAAACAATATCGCAGCTGCCTTGACTCCTGCACACTCCTCTTCGGCCAAACACAGCTGCCGGGGCTCTCTGGGATATATTCTGATTCGACTCCGTAATCTTCAGATTCCTGTTGCATCAGGACACGCGACGCCAGGGACCCACTGGTGGCGCTATAACGTGACACTTTTAAATAAGTCTGCCGCTGCAGCGGGCCAGCGTCTTATAAGCAGCAGCGCGCGAGAGCCGCGCTGGCTCCGCCCCGCTGGCTCCGCCCCGCACGCGGGCCCTTAAAGGCGCAGCGTCCGTTGTGTTTTGTTTAGTTTATTTTCCACCGGCGTGTCTGCAGCGTACGTGCAGACACGCCGGGCTGAGCGCATATGGATCGCAGAATCGCCCGTGCACGTTCCAGCCTACACACGGGGCTAAACTAAGCGCAAGTCGATGTGATCACAGTCTGCAGCACTTCACTTGTCTAGTTTTCTTTTAGGAGGAGGATGCAAGGATGCAAGCCTGCTCAAACTGTGGGGGATGGCACAGGCTACAGCAAACACCTCGACTATTAAGACATCTCTGTGAATAAATTAAGATACAGCTCAAGGAGATCGGTTGATACAGTGCAGGGGTGTATATTGTATACTGTGGCAGCAGTCATAAAGGGAAACATCATGCTGTAATTTAGCCTTTTTAAAAGGTGTCTACTGTGTGGTTTCACCGACAAGGAGCCATGCATGCTGCAGTAAACTGTGCAGATCTGCAGGGAGACAGGGGCAGTAAGAGGGATGGCTCCGGGAGAGATAACACAGACAGCAGCAGGCAAAGAAACACTATCTGCAAAGTATTCTGCTGCCAACTGAATGGAGTCCCGATTGTTTACCTACTCGCTTATCAGATCACCCTGGGCATTTTCTTTTAGCTGGACCTGTTCTCTGTTTACCTGAGAAAATGTTCACTTGAACACAGTGTAATTTTATAACCAAGGCTACAGGATTAATATACATGGGCTTTTCTTTGTTTCAGTTCAGGGTAATATATGAATAATCTTACACGTGTAATCCTTCACGCCCTCTATTTCCAGTCACTTAGCCTGCTTTGACCTTAAGTGGTGTTGCATTAACTATGTCACCTAACCTAACCAGGCAATACAAACCCAACACTGACATGCACACTAACCAAACACAGCGATACAAAGGCTACAAACAACTCGTGTGTTGAATCAATAGTGGCAGAAAGCGGAGGTGTGTGTGGAGTGAGAACAGAGTGTTCTTGTGTCTGAGTCTGTAAGTCCTTTACAGCTTGGGCACGGGGTCCCTCCAACCCAAAAGGCTTATCATTACATATTTGGCCCCTACATAGACCAGTCTCTCGCTAATCCCCCTTTATAATATCAGGCACATTTTTGGGATTCCCCTGGGCCAGCTGTGACCAGCAGATGAACGGGTGCATGTTTTGCTAGGTGAGATTTACAGTTTGTGTGTGTGCGTGTGTGTGCATGTGTGTGAATTATATGAGTTTGGATTAAAAATGATCTGCAGGTTTGATGTGACAGATGATGCAGGAAATACTCACCTATAGCGAAAAAGGTACATTTTCAAAAAAGTGGGTGTATTTAAATGTAATCAAATCCAGTTCAGTAAAGCATGTGTTTATATGTATTCCTGCTTTAAATTTCTGAATCTGTCAGTCAAACGTGCTCCATGTTCCACCAAACAGACACATTCAGTGGGATAAATAGGCTTCAGTCCAAACTGTCTCTCCCCCTCCCTGCTTGTGAGCCATGTTGTGATGTCATCACTTGCAGGAAGTTCCTTATAAAGTTAGTCAGGCAGGGGGGAAAAAAGTTAGTCGGGGAGGGAGATAAGCACCCAGAGGCAGCTCTGATGAGAGTTTGAGATGGCAGATTAAAGAACGCGTATCAAAGAGGATATCCTTTGCAGGAAAAATGACTCTTTGCCTTTTCTTTGGATCTGTTCATGACTCATGCTGAGCTTTAGCAAGCACACCCCCACCCCCTTCCACCCAAAAAAGGATACCTTCAGCTCGTTTTCCTTCCAGTTGAATTTGGAGCAGGAAGGAATTTCCCTTTGTGGCTCACACTCCAACACAATGGTATACTTACAAAGTGACGCTTCATCTCTCAGCTTATTACTATGACCCCTCACCAACAGGAAGGGTGGAGTTTTGTTGAAAACCAGGCAAAGAAAACAACCCTCTATCATCAGTGTAAATGATTTATTCACTCTGGAGGTCACAGCAGTGATTGCCCCTGCCTGCTGAGGTAATTAAATTACATGCATATTTAGCACGCGTCCAAAGTTCACACTGAGATATAAACACAGCGGCAAAAGGTTCAGTGCTGGAGTGAGATGACATCAAGCCTGTTAGACTGTAGAAATTCCAGTGAATAGGTGTTTGTTTTTTCTCTGTTTACAAGGGACATGTTTAAACCATGGTTTGTTGGCTGCCCCCATGTAAAATTGAAAGGCGATTGTAAGCATTTTGTGGCCAGACGTTTTGCAACTTCCTCCCTTTTAAACATACGAACTGCGGCCGCTGTTGACACCTTTAAAAAGCAGCTTAAACAGTGAGTTCACCCACATTTCAAAAGAGATGTTTATCTATTTATCCAAAGTGGTATTAAGACATGCAAACTCATTTTGTTTTAACTGCAGAGATTTCTCTGTCTCTGCAATTGCTGCTGCGACCCAAATATAATGGAGGTGAATGGAATAAAATGCATTAAAATAATTCAATAGCATTGTGTCTTTCCAGAAACAGCGTGCCAATTACTGACGATAATCCAAAGGCCTGGCTGTGAGCAGTTTTCATTGGGAACAAACTCCAATAAAAACTGTTAGCAAAGTTATCCAAAGTAGTGGGAGTGTTGTTTTTGAAAAGACCTGCAGTTGAGTTTTTATAATCATTCATTTTTCACACAAACAAACCACCACAAACACATTCTTTAACATATT
This sequence comes from Gadopsis marmoratus, assembly GCA_036023855.1. NCBI lineage: Eukaryota > Metazoa > Chordata > Actinopteri > Centrarchiformes > Percichthyidae > Gadopsis > Gadopsis marmoratus. Next base: position 41,952 of record JAVQJF010042956.1, read on the forward strand.
ATGAATATATAATAATCGTATATAATATTTTCTTAGTTCGACTTTCTTGTTTGTTCCAGAGCTTTTAGCCATATCCCATGGCCATCACCAGCAGATGGAGTTGCTCAGTTGTCATGGAGCCGTTTTAGTTGGTCATAGCAGGTGGTTGGATATGGGGTCGAGATCACAACCACCATCTCCTCTGTTTAAGGATTCTCTGTCGTCTTTCATCAAACTCCAAATGCCGATAAAGGCCATAAGATATGGCTTCCAGAAAACCAACCAACCAAGTGGACTTTGTGATGATAGGTTTATCTGTTTCAGCCACCAGCAGCCAGCTAGCTTAGATTAGCACAAAGACTGGGGGCAGGGGCAGTGTTACGGGACCTTATGTGCCAGACAATTTCTTGGCTGGCCACGGTGAGCTTTTGGAGTCTCAGCTAAATGGTAAATGGCTACATTTATATAGGACCGTAGGCAGCAAACTCTTACGGAGGGTGCTGGCAACCATCGGGAGAAATATGGGGTTCAGTGTCTTGCCCAAGGATACTTTGATATGTGGACAGCGATTCTCTTCTGATTTCCAGCAAAAAAGCAAGTAACCGTATTGCCCAAAACATGAAACTACTCCTTTCAATGCACATTTTCAAAACTTTTAGAAACAAAATCACATTCACCTCCTTTGTACTTGGGTCTTTGGATAAATTATTTCTCAATATGATATCTAAAATCCCTGGCAAATACCATTAATGTTAAAACTATCTGCTAAGCCAAGGAAGTAAGAACAAACGGATTTTTGGAATTGGGAGTGGACTGATTGACTTGTCAAGTTTTAATGTATGTTGTGTTAATTGGAAAACAATTTGTGACTTAGCTCTAGAAAGGTGCTAAATAAGGGAGTGTCAATCAGTCCCTAATTATCCACAGAGAAATACAACCGTAGCCCACAGGAAGAAAACACATTTCATTTCGACACAACTGTCTCCTGCCCCCATGGTTCACACTGCAGATGAGCTGTGCATCCCGTCGGTGCAGCTGCGAACACCACAGCCAAGGCTCAGGCTGACACATCGCCGTGTCTTACTGCTGGATCGTGGTTTCGTCTGGCAGACCCACACACACTTGGCTCTTGCCGTGGAAACAAAACACAAATCCCCAGGCAACGGGCTGTCATCTCTCACTACAATGTAAATACGACCATATTAAAGCACTTCTATTTGTTAACCATACCAATGTCCTGACAGTGCTCGAGCTGCTTCAGTTATTAATCATTTCCTGTATTGGTACAAAGATTTTTGGGAAATGGAGGGATGTTAGGGTAAATTGCCTCACACGCAGGTGTTTTCTAATTTGGAGTGCAATATAATCAAAGGCAGCAATAACGAGTCATCATTGCATCACTCCTTGACATTGTTATTTTGAGTGGTTCATCTGCAGCCAGAGCCTGCTGTTAGTAATGGGTGGAGCAAGCCATTCCGCCTCCTTGATGACGACAGGGTGTGTTTAGTCTCCACTACCCGAGGATCACTTTAGACATAGACCGGGGGAGTTATCCATCCTATGACTGAGACTGAATTAAAGTTGTATTAGTAATGTTGCTGGCTGGTTATTAGTGTTGCTAGCATACTGTATTAATTCTTCTCTTTTGGGTTTTGGGAAGTGGTAAAAAGAATGGGAACATACTGTAGACTTACATTCATGGTCACACATAATCCCATACACAGACATCCACACAAACTCGCTCATTTGAATCTGGTGTTTGGGGAGAAGCTGTGAAAACGACAGCTGTGGTGTGATGGAGAACGTCATGCTGGTTCGACTTTCTCCAGCTGTTGGTTCAGAGCCAACTCTGCTCACAGGCTGCACCACAGGATTGACTGACACAGATGGAAATCGACTCCTAATATGCCTTGTTTCCGGCCTCGCAGCTAATATTCAGTCTACAGAACATCAGCTATCATGTGCCTACATTTTCATTTTCTGTTCTGTCTGCAATTTTGAATTGCAAAGGGCTTCATGAAGAAATACATTACCAGTTTTCCTACAATGTAATGCCTGTACTGTATTTCAAACATCCAAAACAGGAGTTTCTGGCATTAGGCCGATGAGTATGCCAGATTTCCGGCTATCCTGATGTCAGCCTGAAGAGGAGAAGGTTTAGGCTTCCCTAATGTAGCAATCTATTAATCTTCAGTAAGAACTGATTGCTGGGGGAGTTCGCTCTTTCCCTGATTTCCTGGTTCCATCTCACTCATGTGGGATATTAGAAACACAGCACACAACAAACAGGCCCCATGGCTCCAATGATAGAGATTTCAGATGTTGTCCACCAAGGAGATCAGCAGGCTCGCCATCAAAAGTGGGCACTTCTAATTGAGTACGGTATAAATCAGTAGCCACGTGGTTAAGAAAGCATCACTCTCTAGGTACACGAAGAGGGCAGAAAAACACATGTGTAATGAAGGATGCAGACCACAGATGAGCTACAGTCAGTGTGCAGAACAAGTCCTGTTTCCTCCATTCGTGTGTGTGTATGTGAGTGTGTCTGAATGAGTGCGTGTGGCAGGGCCTGATGTCAGAGACTGAGTCATTCAGGTCAGAGTATGTGCTTTGTCAGAGTGCCTTTTGTTCCATTCACACATGGATTTAGGGCCCTTGATGAAGTCAGCCAGACTACCTGATCTGGCGCTGGGCAGCAGCCACATTAATTCCTCGCAAGAGAAATGCTCTGGATCACTGGTCACATAAGCCTCTTAACGAGGCACCTACGGGTTCAGAGAATGCAGATGAGGTCCAGCTCCCATTTTCCATCCCTTACGAGCAGACTGGCTGTGCAGACGCATATCTTTGGGGCAAAATGTGTCCCTCCAGGGGGAGAACCGTGTGTGGGTGGAAATGCAGTCCTGTCCTAAACTCAGTGGTAAGGGTATATGGACTATAACGGCATTGGGCCTACAGGCTGAAAGCTAAGCCAGGTGAATAACTAAACTGCCATCTACTCTGCACCACAACATCATTTTCACCTTTTCTCAAGAATTAATGTAAAGTCACACTAACTATAACCCATGGTTACATTACTAAGACATTGAATTCTGGACAGACAGCTTTATCAGTTTGTTTATTAAAGGTACCGTAGAGATATTCATGTATTGTACACAGAAACATTCCTGTCCATAATTTTTATTTAAAAATTGTATTTCTCACATACATATACAAATAATGTAATACAAACAATATGCAGTGAAATGCAGGGTGGCATACTCTTAAGGCTATGCAAAAGAACTAGTGTGCAATGAATACTAATAATTAAAATGAGAGTAAAACATTAGAGAAAATAAATATAGAGGAAACATTGAAAGTATATGTAATATATTAAAATGGACATATATTGGCTGGGTATCTAAGTGGGTTGTGTAATTTTTCAGTTTATACAAAGTCTAAACTGTACATATGTTACAATTGTAAGGCAAACTACACAATTGGTATTAAATGAGCAGAGAAACAAACATACAGGGCAGGAGAGGATCACTGAAATATTTGATTAGTATGAACTTGTCAAATTACAGTATGCTATGACCTTTGCAATCGACAGATCTCAACCCAGCTGAACAAGATGAGGAGATGTCTTTTTGAGTAATGATGTTACACAGACTTGTAGAATCTATTCCAAGGCTCACTGAAGCTGTGGTGGAAGCTCATGGTGGCCCAACACTTTACTTTACCAAGACCTGTAGGTAATTATTTTAATTTGTTATAGAGCTCAGTATTTACATCTTCATATTTTATCATATTTACTGTTCTTGCTCCTAAAACAACCAAAAAAACGATAGAAAGTGGCTTATTTTACTGCCAAGGCAAATAGAGGCTTCACGGGAGTCACCTTCACTGCTTTGTAAATTTAGCTCTAGCGTTAAAGACAATTAAAAGTCAGGTTTACATAAGAACTATAATTATCTTGGAGCCAATAGATTATTCTCAGATCTGCAGAAAAATAATGGGTTATCACATATGTGCACCCTATTTTTAAATAATGTAAGAAGTGAAGCTGATGGTTCTTGAGGTCTTGATTATTTGGGCGCAAACCCTGCAGACACTGTCTTCCACGCACTGCTGTGGTCCCTGGCAGGAAGTAAATCAGCCAGGGAGCCGCCCCAGACCAAACACTGCAAGGGCTTCTGGAGCCTGAAGGCATGTGGGAGGTGTGCGTCGAGCTCATGGGGCACAATGCGCTTGTTACTTCCTTGTCAAGTAAAAAAACAGACTTTGCTGTATACACAGACGTGCACATAAACTCATATTGACTCATGAAAATTATGTGTGCACACAGATATGCCTGCACATACTTGAGTTTACACAGGAGACAGACAGAGAGACAGACATGTTTAAGTCAAACATTTTCATTCTCAGATATTTTTCACACTCCAAACAACACTTTGAGAGCAGTAGTCTGTACTTAACATTCTATACCCACAAATCTCCCTCTAAATCTGTATTTACTGTAAAGCTCCTGACATAATTACTCCATCATTAGGAGCCTTCCCTGAATCCCCTTTATTGAAAAACATTGAGATATCCACTACACAGGAAAACAGTGTCATTTTACACTTCTCTAAGAGATATCACACTCACATACGTGACCTTAAACTGCCTTTGCTGAAGGACTGGCTTTAAATAGGGGCTCATGTCGAAGTGGTTAAAACACACTCTGGCACTCTGCTTGCGTTAAAGAACCTTGTATGTTATCTCTCATGACCCAAACCAGGCCCTGAACGTGTCTGTCTTTGGAAGACTTTCAAAAGAATATAGATGTGACAAAAGCAAAACCAAACGGCATCACGTTTATAAGAGCATGTTTAGCAATACAATACTTTCTCAGAATTTAGAGAAATAATTTTTGAAAACATCCTCTGTTCATGTAAAGTTTCCACATATTCCACCTTTCAAGGAGATACTAGACATACTAGACATCAGACAATTAAGCCCTTAAACATGTCTCTCTCTGAATAACTACAGCCTGATAATTTGTCTTTCCTAATTAAAATGCTGCCATAATACCCTGGAATAGCTCTGCACAGAATACACTTTAGCACAAAGCTTCCGATTAAAGCGTGTGTAATTTTCCATGAGCATGTGTGCCTGTGATGTCTGAGACATCTGTATCCGTGTCCTTCATTTAAGGGCGACAGTAGCCGGCCATCCAATTACCAATCGTGTTTCCTTGACAAGGGCAAGCTTGGCTATCCTGCCTACCAATGACAGCCTCGGTGCATCTGCTCCTCCCCTCATTATTTAATCATATCCATTTCCGTAACTCTTATCTGCTAACAGGATGAGGAGACCGGAGGAAGAGGAGCCTAATGTTTACATTAGACCCACCACCAACACACACACACACACACACACACACACACACGATTGGGTTTTCCCACACACTGAGCTTCTCAGGCTACAAATGCATCAAGATAGAGGACACACAGAGTGACAGACACACTAGACAGACGGGGAGGTGGCCTGTCTTCGAATGTTTACTCAGATTAGAGTTCAAACTGAAAGTAAGCATCTTAAAATGCAGCAGAAGTCGACAGGAGAACGAGATGGCAGTGTCTGTCACGTTGAAGTGATTGACTTCATCAACAAACTGCGATATATGGCAAATGTAATAATATCTACTTGGCCACAATAAAGAAAGTTAACAAACACATAGTTGCTCTGCATAAAGATAAAAATGTCATGTTTTAGACATATGTTTGGCACTATTATCATTACGTGATATTATAGATCTGTTGTTTATATGACATAACATGCTGCATTACAGTGAGCGCTCTGAGCTTATCATGCATAGCTGCAGTGTTTATTGAAGTGAGCTTGCAAAGTGTTCCCAACGGGACCCACTAATTAAGTTCATGCTCATTAAAATGCTGAAAGTAGCTCCTTTGAAATACTGTCTGGAATGCTGCAAACACCAAACAAATCCCTATGAACGCTTTCAGTCTAAGTCTTTTCAGATCGAGAACAAACAATCAAATGTTGAAATGAGTATCAATTCTCTGTATGGTGAGAAATCATGACAAAATCCAGGATGTAAAGGTGTTTTTACATTAAAGTCCACGAGCTCTGCAAATTGTTTACTATTTGTAATGGAGAGGGGAAGTGGGGAGGCTCTAACACATTCTCCCCAACTGTGCCAAACTAGTGGATGCATACCAAACTCAGGCCAGATAAGATTGTAAGTCATTGAAAGAGGTCCAAAACACCCAGCTCTTCCCTCCCCTGTTCCAACAGCTCCTTTCAGGGATATCTCTACTCGGCCCCCTATCAGGACAGGAAGCACACAGCCGAGAGAGACAACAACAACTCTGCTTCCTCTGGCTTTTCCCTGACCTTTGAAACTGAGCTAATAGGAAGTAGATGTAGCATCTTGAAAACTGGACTGTGTTCAGTTTGTGTTTATGAGTGCTCACGTGCATGTACAGTATGTGCACATGCGCGTGCGCCTCTGTCATTGCAAGTGTAAGAGAGAGACAAATAACGCCGGCACAGGATGAGCAGCAGAGCACAGGCAGCACTTCATCGGAGTGTGTCAGCGTGTTGTTGGCACTCTTTGTGAGAAGAAGCAGACATGAGCCTAGATGTGTTTTCCTAGTCCCCCGGTTGCCTGTTACTCAGAACAACAGCACTCACACAGAGGAGGAATGGATTTTGTAATGGGAAAGACTTAAGTCTGATGGATGTGCTGGCCTGCACCGAGCACCTTACTTGTACAAGAGCACAAATACCACTCCCTGCTGTCTACTGGCCTTTGTGTTTGCATAGGCCCTTGTCCATGTTATGTAATGCAGATCTCTCATGTGACACGGCTATAGCTCGTGATTGCTGTGTCATGTTGCTCCAAAGCCAATGTAGTATTGGTGATATTTGCACCTTCAGTGAAATGATGGCCAGAAAGAAACGAGGAAATTCTTGGGATGAATCTAAATCACCTAAATTGGTTTGATGATTCACGTGGAAAGAAGGAGCTAGAGGGGAAGAGTATGAGGGCTTTTGAGAAAGATGGGTCAGGGAGTAGTCACTGGAGAGAAGCCACCCACACTTACCACAAAGGCTTGACTCATGCGGTTTGGTTGGCACATGGCTCTGCCCCCTGAGCCACAGCAGAGCGGAGGGTCCAAGTCACTGACAACAGATTTCACGACTGGAGCCACAGTGACAGGCGGCTGATTAGAGTAGACACGCAATAATCTAAATCATGACATACGACCCTGCAGAGAGCACACTACAGCTCCTACTACAGCGAGGGTGTGTAGCATGCATCAGGAGTGAATAACTGAGCTCTGCAGGACTTTGTGATTCTGTTTCTCTGATTGTTTCATATTCCACATTTAAAAGACCATCCTTTATGTGAAAAACAATGCATGACTCTGTACGTTATTGCAATTACAGAGAATGTTATGTACTGTGCTTGGACAGTAGCTGTATACACAGTTGACAACACACTGTTCGGCACATTGTGCACTTGTTATTGTTCTTTTTCTGCAATCTCTAATCAGTTATATTAATGTTGCATAACAAGGTCATTAATTTCTGTGTAATGGTCAGAAGAAATGAGACAAACTGTCTTCCTGAAAGTGATATTGCTTTACCTTACAGGCCAAAGTAAGACATCTGAGAAAACCTTTTAAAAAATGAGCATGAATGTGGTGCAATCCCCTTTCTAAGAAAATGTATTGTTCTTGTCCCAAGTTAGCTATCAACATGAGTGGTTCCAATCATATGTAACACCTGATGTTTTTTTAGATTTAGTGCCTGGGATCTCTTTCCTGTTTTTCATCTCGCTGTGTCATTGGTCACTTTGTGTGACACTCTGTTTGCCCTCGACTTGGATAGCCAAGCTGATAAAACCCTCCCTCCTATAGACACTAAGATAAGAGGATGTGATTACGACATGTAGAATAGTTTGCGTGCTCTCTTACACAAGGTACACATGTGCGGTGCATAAATCTGTTCTTACCAGCTCTCCCAGGGCTTAAGGGTGTTTCCTGATTGGGTATGTTGCCACATGAAGCCACACAGTGACACACAATGAAAAACCTTTCCTGCAGTGCGGACTGTGTATGACATGATTACCCAACAGCAAAGGGGCCAAGTTGTGTTTGTCACCACTGTATAGAATTAAGAGCAGGCACCAGCTCTAGTATTAGTCAGCTAGGCCAGATGCCGAAAAATATTGACAGATGAACAACTGGACAAGAAACGTACAGCACTGGAGCTTAGGAGGTATTAAATATTTTGACTTTAAACACCTGTGCAAAACCTTTCAAAGACTGGCCTGCTTAGACACATTATTGAATTAGCATCTCAAAGTCATCAGACCTGTCATTGTTCCGTGCCACAATGTTACCAAAAGCCTGGGAAAGTTAAACAGTTAGGATCCAGCTCATCCTACACTCAAATCAGATCCTCATTGGAAAGACCTCAGTGAGCCCTGGATATAAGCACGCCAGCATGTTGGAATAATGTTGTGGCAAACCCATGTGTTTACAGAGCTTCCCATTGTGGTAAACATGGATTTTAAAAAGTCTGACAGCTTTTAAACTCCCACCACCCACACTGTCTCATAAAGGCAGGACGTGGTTGGAAGTACAGCTTGAACTGGTCACAGACCTCCCTCTGTTCCCACTAACTGCATTTTGTGTGGCTGACTGATTTGAGTCTAGTGTTTCATACACATACAAAACCCACACATTGTTTGTTTTACTTGTTGCCCTAGTGATAGTGGCATCTCTATAGTTTTCTAATAGTTGACCTGAATAGATACCGTGGGGTAGACCTGGGCACAGCTTCATTTGTGTTGCTTCTGCTAAACCTATTAGAATAGAAATGGATCAAACATATTGTAGTCTATTGTAATGGAAATCAAATAGATTACGCTGGGTTTGTTTGCTCTTGGTAGCATTGAGTATACATTGTCCTCTTTGTTATGATTCAGTGCTAGCTGCTGATATACACATACTGTGATGCTGTCCACAAAGCTTTGTCTTACATAAGACCTTTCCAATAATTCGGTTCAAAATTAGATGGTCACTTTCTGTGCAGAGCGTGTGATTCGTAAATCTACCCAATGTGGAGGACGGCTGGAGTGTCTATATGTGGCACTGGGAGTCTGTTTCTGGAGTGACAGTGATGGAGAGAGACCAAAACAGAGCATCCCGAGCCAGATGGGGAGGGGTGGGGACTGTTTGTTTCTGGATCAACAGGCTGTTCCTTTCCTGCTCTGTTAGCTATTTGATAGGCAGAGATATATTACAGCCAACTGATTGCTTTACAACCCATTGGCACCAGACTGTCTGCCTTAGGTAGGATCTGCACCTGTGTGCTCAACAAAACCGATAGAGGAACACAAACTACACACGGGTACGGAGACAGCCTGCTGAGGCTTCAAAGCTGATTGACTTCTGATTCAGGTACTTTATAAGTGTAGTATGGGGAATCAGATTAACCTATATATACCTTTATAATACTGTCACACCTTGGAAAACTGAACTCAGTTAATTACTGTGCTGACAATATGAACATAAATATTCTTAGTGACAAAGTATGAAACTACAGAGCCTCCTATTAGTTTAACTGTTCCTTTACCTTTAACAAAGAATCATTTGTGCTGAGCAAACAAATTTACAAAATAATGCATGAAATTCAAATAAGCTGGGACTTTTTGACTGTGAAAATGTTGGTTGCATTATCAAGAAATCAACCTTCTTCAAAGACAGACTCTTGCTGAGGGCTCAAATGTTTGACAGATAATCGTGGGGCAGCACTGAAGGTTTGTCATCTGTGACTGGTTGGACCTGATCTGTCACATGTATCTCTGTCCTCTCACCGAGCACAGAGGGTGAGGTTTACCCCTGGCCTGTCTGTGCAAAAGCGTCAAAAAGTGATTTACACTGAATGTCTCCGTCCATATACCTGAGCGTTTTCTCTGTTTTGAAAAAGAAAGCGGCTCCTCACTTAAGTAAATTGGTAAAAAACATGTTTGATTAAATGAATTTGATTAAATTAAATGTGCCAATTGCATAACTAGAAAAGTATGTCACTCAATCAGTGTATCACTTAGTTTTTATGGCAATAGGCTTCTGAAAAAGGAAGGCAGCCTGTTCCTGTGACGCTGTCAGAATACACCCGTTCTGAGATACACCCGTATCTAGTTTATAAAAAGTGTCACCTGTATTTCTAGCAGCTGTGGTACACTTATCGTCATCATCATTGATGCATGACTTGAATCCCCACTGCATGCACTCACAGAAGGAAGACAAAAACAGGTCAGCATATTGTGCACCCTTTGGCACTGATATTGTTGAGTGTCAGGTCATGTAAGTAAATGTGCACAGAAACATATGCAAAAGTTGCATTTTGCAAACTGAGCGTGCAGATCACGGTTTCTGTGTGAACCCACACGTAGGATTTTTTTATTCTCTTACATGAATACTTTGAAACTTGTTTTATACAGACAGATTTTGCAGATTGAAGTACTACTGAATGCGTCAACCTTGGCCTCTCTCTGTACTAAGCATGTGTTTAAAGAAAAAAAACTTGAAACGTCAAACAGGAAAGTCAGGATTTATGAAACCAGAAAAATGTGTGGCTGGAAGGTTAACCCAGTGTTGTACAGGAGAGAACCTACGTACCAATCTTAAAGTAAGCACCCCCTTTTCGTGTTACCCATCATCGCCGGCCTCCTAACCTCTGGACATGTGTACATGTGTTTCCATCCCCTGTGGCTCTGTGCATTTACATGTGCACTGCAGGCTCTCAGTGTGTCATATGGCCACAGTTTACAAACAGAGTCCGTCTGCCGTTACCGGACACCGGAGCTATTCTGGCCTCTTCTTTGGATGCACACCATCCTAGTGTCCGGTCTCCATGTGGAAGTCTGCAAGCCAAGGTCACCGGGTCACATTCCTCCAGCTCTTTGGCATTCTGCCCCAGGGTTCAAGTAGTGTGGAAGCGTGTGTGCGCATGGGTGTTTGCGTGATGTGTGTGCATGAGTTGTTTGGCTTTCATGCCACAAACTGCGTTCTGTTAGAGGAGAGGCATTGCAAGAGTGTTCTACACTGGTGACATATAGAGGTGCACACACATACACAGGCACAGGGGTTGTATTTGAAATGTAGAGCTTTAAAAGGACATGTTATACAGGAGTGTGATTAATGTGGCTGTCTCCACACATAATTCCAACAGTCCTGGTTGGCTGGGAGGTGAGCGCTATGAGAAACTGCTGTTTGCTCGGGGGCGGACACTGATCCTTCAGGATCAATTGTAGATAAACATATTTGAAGTCTATCTGCTTGATTTAGACTCTGTGTACTTGACACTTGAGCAGACCAGCGGAAGTGAAGAGTGTCAGTACCGCACTGTAGTGTCAGAAATTCAACACAGTTTGGCAGCTAAGGAATTCAGTTACAGAGATCCACCAGAGGCAGAGAGTAAAGAAATAATCTGTGAAGTTAGTAACATAAATGTATTGGAGAAAATTTATATAGAATAAAAAATACAAAGAAGCAGAAAATGGAAATACTCATTTAAAGTACCTCAAAACACACACACACACTATCAGAAATGAGCCTTTCCTCTGAACTGACATGTTTGTTTTGATAGCCCAGTGAGGGAGAGGAGGCCCAGGTAATCCCAAATTGACAGACACCTAGTTCTGGTCTTGTCTTCTTCACTTGCCAGCATCTGGAAAGGGAGGAGCCATCTGATGAGCGCACAGAGGAAGAAACACCCACACAACAGATATCTGTCTGTCTGGAGAGGGTGGGACGGGGGTGTGGGAGGCCAAGACAAAGCCTTTTTTCCTGCAACAACTGTGATTATATGACACCAGTCAATCACTAACATGACTAAAGACTAAATACAACCAGGGCTTTGAGGGTTCTTGTTGGATGACAATCTATGGTTAAAAACAAGTTAAGACTCACTATGAAACTGTGACTGTGTGTATACTTGTTTTATTCTACATATTCAAATATGACTGATGTAGGCCTCTGATTTTAAATGAATGAATCAATTAATCAATCGCTTTTTTTTTAGCATGTTAAATGTTATCTATATATCTAACATGTTAGCATGCTCAAATACAAAATGTTTCATAGGCTGCTAAAGTTCAGCATGTCAACATGCTCACGGCTAGCAGTTTAGCATTTTGGCTTGCATTTTGCATTTTGGCACTTTATTGACATACAGTTAGCATGTCAATATTTACCATGTTTTCCGTGTTAGTGTGGTGAAATGATAACATATGACATGTTAGTGTCCTATGCTAACATTAGCACATTAACATCCTGTTATCAGTAATTTTAATGTAGAGCTGTTATTGTCCTGTTAGTTTGCTGTCATGAACTGAAGACAAGTAGAAATTCTGACCTGTTGGTAGCGCTAGACTAAAAGTCATTCAGATTTCTCATGAGATATTTCACTGTGGACTAAAGTTTGGACCAACAGGCCAACTCACTGACCAGCCTTCAGCAAGGCCAATATACTATAAACACAATAAACAGCACCTATACATCAAATAGCATATTTAAGCAGCTTGAGATTGTCTACCATGTAATCTGTCTATCATAAGTCAAAATGTAAACAAACGCAGACCTCAGAAATAGCTTAAGAGATCAAGAATAGCATAAAAACCACAGACAGTGTGTCCATCAACATTTTGGAAATGGTGTTTTATGTCTCTTTCTAATGCTTCCTATAAGACAGCCAGACGTTGGAATATGACTGCTTTGCTTTTATCATTTACACTCACTTTAAGGTGTGTGATTAAACACCTAACTTCTGCAGACTAGTTGAGCTCATTCCACTGATCTGTGATCAGTTATAAATCAGTGATCGATAATCTGTGAATGAAATCAACGTTATTGATAGAAAGTCAAGCTAAAATACAGTTTTCTAGCCGTCATGCCCATCATACCTTTAGGCTTCAAATTTACCTTAAATCTGTTTACTAGAACTCAATTTGTCAAAACATGTTTTATTTACAATAGGACATTGAGGCCTGAACGCAAACAAGGTCATATCCTAGAGCTTCCTGGAGTTCTGTTCCCTGAAATTCCAAGAGTCCTGCCGGAAATCCAACATGAGGCAACAGGCTGCCCCCTTGAAAGGGTCGCAGAGTGTGAATAAGTCCACAGAGTGAACATGGCTGTGGCTGACAGACTGACTGAGTCAGCGCCACATTCCAGTGGAGTCAACCATCCACTTTACCCTCAGCACACGCACTCCTCCGCGCATGCACACACACAAACGCACACACACACACACACACACACACACACACACACACTCACACATCACCTCCTTACCCTCTTCTTTCTTGTTGACACACACATACAGTACACTATACAGGTGTACCAGGTTTATACCATCCACTTTGCCCTAATAAAACTTTTCCCCTTTGGACTAATCCAAATCATATTATCACATGTGCACATATACTGCATGTATGCCCAATAGAAATAATCATTCCTTTTATAATTGCTTCGATCTTGTTGCTGCCATCCAAATGTAAGCATATGACACCTGATGAAAACTGATGTAAATGCACCTCTCTGTGGAGATGACAGTCAGTACAGTATATCTCATGCAGCTGCTAATGGATGCCTGAATGTTGCCCTCACTCATCTGCTCGCAGACTAAACCCCTGTCATATCAATCCAGTCAATCCTACTTAAAAAGAGAGTACAGAAAATTACACCCATATGTGATTGTTGAACATCTTGTTTCAGGGTCATGGGCATTACAGTAATATGCTCTTGTGACAGCCTCCACTCTTCTGGGAAGGCTTTCACAGGATTTTAGAGCCTGGCTGTGGGGATTTGTTCTCGATCAACCGCATGAGGAGCATTAGCGAAGTCAGATAGGGATCTTGGAGGATATAAGCCCTGGTTTGTATTCAGATTAGTGTTCCAATTCATCCCAAAGGTGGTTGGGGATGGGATTAAAGACAAGGCTTTGTGCGGACCAGTTAAGTTCTTCCACATTTGTAGCACATTGACTTATAACACGTTTTATCATGATTGTTATAGTTTTTATGATATATTGCTATTGGGAATTTTATTCCATTTTATTTTAGTTGTCTAAAATAAATTAAAAAAAAACATTTTATTTGTCTGATTTGATTTGCCTCATTGCTGTCCTAACATATTCACAAATGCACAAACTTCTCAGGGGGGGAGACTAAGATTTTATAAATTCAAAAGGACTTTATTGGCATGACCACACTCTGATGTCATTGCCAAAGTAATGTATAAATATCGACATAAATTCTGAATATGCAAATATGTAAATGTCTAACAATCAAGGATAAAACAAAAGTTTTTAATAAGTAACTGAAACAGTTGAAGGGTTTTAGGTGAAGAAAAAAAAACAGGAGAATTTTGTTTTGTATGGTATGTCAATAAACACCTAATAATATTAATAGTAATAATAATATTGAATGCCTAAATAAATGCTATTTTTAAAAGAAATGTATGGTCTACAATCAACAGATCAGTCGGTGTCCGCCTCATTGTTCTCTCTCTTCCTCTTCCCTCAGTGTGGAACATTGCAGGGTTGTTCTGCGGTGTCATGAAGGTGTGTGATTAACTCTTGAGTGAGTCAGATACAGGTGTTTTGCAATTTGAGCAAGGCCTCTAACGCCACCCCCTTCCTCAGGATTTTTAGGTTTATAGTTATGAGGCGGCCTGCATCTTCACACGCAAGCTTGCTCTTAGTCAGGAGGAGCCGTGGTGCACAGGTTATCATTCATCAAACTGGAGACAGTTGGAGGGTCTGCAGCTGGGGTGTCTGTGTTTACACGCTGACAGATTTAGACCAGGCTTAGATATGACTGATCTCTCTCATGGGAAGAAAGTTGATAGCGGACACATGTAGGAGTTTGCACTTACTATGGTTAAGGACAACAATAACTGATAAAGGTTGTATTAAGTACCATAGCAGAGAGAGTTACATCTCAGTGTTCAGATAAGACACACACACACACTGAGAATCTAAAGGGTTTTTATGGACACCTACAGGACATTCTTCCTGATTTACATTAAGTCAGTATTAGAGTCTGGGGTCTTCAGTTAAATCCAGAGCCCTGCCCTGTATCGCACTCCTAGCTTGTCATCATGAGGGCTATTACGAATGTATGATAATAGTGATGACTGTCAATGTCACTTGCCAGGAGTAATGCTATGTGGATTTTCCTGTAAGGTCACCAGAGTGACGCAAACTCATGTCTCAAGAGCACAAACTGACTCATCGATCCAAATAAAATACAATATACCTGGTGTACAGCACTTTCAGATGTCTATTACCTTGTGTTTGAAACATAGTTGTGCCAAAGCTGGTCTACCCTAAGTATAGGTATAAACAGCAGCTCAGTGGTTAGCACTGTCACCTCACAGCAAGAAAGTCCTCTAAACCTTACCAGCTTTGACTGAGGCAGTTCCGTGTGGAGATCTTTTTTGTTTTGTTTTAAAACAATATTAACATGCCCATATGTATGACAAATACACGTATGTATAAAATAAATAATGGTTCATACTGGCTATGAAATGATGCATTGTTAAGAGATGGGGGACAAAATCCAGTCACTGTTCTGTGCAAAAATGCATCCAAATGTTTAGCGGGTTGAGATGGCCAAGTGGGTATCTTTCAGAGTAACAGTCAATAGACTACTGCCTCCTTTTTTTACTATCCAGCCGCTACAGCTCAGCAAGCAAACAGGCCTGGGAAATTACTGAAATTACTTTGGGCTGCAGCTATGGAAGACACCCACTTAATTTAAGCTGAACTGATATGCATTTTTGCACAGAATAACATAGCTAAAGCGGCCATTTCATATTTTGATAATATTGTGATGATGTGTAATGTAAAGAGAATCGCTGGTAGTGATGAACCCATGAGGAAATATTACTGCACTCTTTAGTTCCCCTCAGCTCTACAGAGCTTTATACTGTCTTTCAGCTAATTGTTTTCATTTTCTGGCCCACAACTGGACTTCAATCTGACCTCTCTCACAGCAGGTAGCTGTTTTTAGCAAAAAAAGAAAAAGAAAAAACCATATTGTACACTACCTGTCCAGCAACAGCAGACAAAGTTAGCTGGTGATCTTTGTGGAGCATATAGCAGCTTAGAAACAAGATATTTCCCTCAGGAGTTGAAAAGACACTGAATTATGCATCTATATATTTGCCAAGTGGATGGAAACACAACTCCAAATGAATGTTAATGTTGTTCCATATCTGCTGGATGTGTAATAGGCCACTATTTGCTAAGCTGTTCACCATATCACCTTAAAGTTGATAATATGCCAGTGTCTTGTTTACAGCTTGTTTCTACTGCTCCAACGCGGCTTAAAAATAAGTTATTGGAGGTTTAAATATAACCCAGTTTAATTACTGTTCCAATGGCAAAAATGGTAACTCAAAGGGGTTTTGATGCAGTAGACGTACCACCTGGAAAACCTTCCTCCTTCATGAAACATTGAATCTTTCTTTTTTCTTATTTTACCTATTTCCCTTTCTCATCCCTCTCCCTGTCTTTCGTTTCTCCTTCCTACCTCTCACCCCCCCGGCTGCCCTTGGGCCAGCAGCACTAAATATAATTGAAATAGTGATACACTGTTACGCAGCCTTAATGAGCAGCTGGAAACTGCAGAGGTACTGCCTTCATCTGCAACTCATCAGGGATGGCCTGGCCAATGATGGAGTGATGGGCCATCATTTGAAGGCTGCTGTAATTTAAGGGTGTTCAGGGTTGGGGCTTTCCTTGCTAATGAGCAGGTAACTAGCAGCCAGTGTTTCCATTCATGCTACAAAAAGATGCCGTGTTTCCATTACATCTAAAAAGAAAGAGGCTGACGAAAGTCAAAATTAATTAATTAATAATAATAAAAAGTTACTTTAACTTCTATTTGGCATTGATAGGCAGATTTTAATGTGTATAGATGGTTTATAACACAATATTATAGAGTTGTATGCAGATATAAGTTTATATTAATGGATTTGTCAGCAATTATAACCTTTTCTGGGGTCACCCATATGTGGAGGCTTGTGTATAAATACAGAATGAATGGCAATATAGTAAAACACAGTTGTAATAATGTCTTTATTGGAGATGTTATATTTGTTGACAATATGCTGTACACTAATATACACATCTTTATATAAGATAAACACTATAGTGTGTTAACAACTGTTTATTAAATATTTATATACTGCTCACAAATGTTAAATAGGGGCAGTTAAAGTGAATTGGTTTCCTTCATGTGCATTGTATGATTTCAATGATGATAGTGGACATTTTTTTTTTTTTTTTTTACCAATAGAAGTTGATCTAAAACAATGAAAAAGTCATTTTACAAGAAAACACAACTGAAAGCAGAAGCCCCACCACACCTCACTTAGCAGTGATTGTGGTGTGAAGCTTGAAAAGAACTACAACTGGAGACAGATTCAGGTTACCTGAAATGACTGGGCATGTGGCTGCATGGGGCAGCTTCTAACCTGTGCTGAGAAGGACAGACACCCTGAGGGTTGGATTGCGGCAGCAGCTGGTATGTTTCTAAAAACAGGCAACACCCCCACCCCTTCCTCATCCTCCACCTCCTCCTCTGTTCTTCAGAGCAGATGCTGATCTCTGTCTGTCTTCAGAAGGAAGCAATTATTGAGTCAGAGGGAAAGACGCACCTCCTCTTAATAAACCCACATTAAATCATCTGATGACTGACAGCCTCAGAGTGTGACTCACGTGTGGCACGGAAACAGAGAGTGAAAAGGTTCAACAATGGCAAAGAGAAAACTGAATTAGAGGACTTAAGAGAGGCAGAGTCATGCAGTCAGAACAGAGCTTCAGGCACCAGACATCCCACGCTTTCATCCCCGTTAATTTCCCTCCTCCGCTCGAGCAGTGTAACCTGGCTATAGTCCCTTCTATTACTGTCTCTTTCTATCTCGTCTCCCTCTGTCTGTCTGCCTGTATGACTTTTACACTCTGTCCTATGTCAGCTCAGCCTCTTACATAAGGTTTTCCACAGTGCTGCTTGCTCCCTGCTCCTCTAACTTCCAAGTGTTTCACTCCGTAGCGACAACAGTTTGTTACTGTTCAGATCCAGCCGCCCACTCATAGGATGTTTTTCCAGCTGCTCACAAACAGGCTACCTCTCTTCAAATGAGGCTTGAACGGAGGAGAGGCTTCACTTCTAACAGAGTCCATCATGTGAAAACACTGTGTCATTGTTGTGCGTGGTCTTGCCTCCCGCTCTGAAGCGTCTCCTGAAGCTACTCGTGTGAACTGGTCAACTGCTAAAATGGATCAGTTACACACATCCTGGCTGAAGCAATTCACAGTTTGTGTTGTTTGGAAATACTGAAATGTGGATGTGGAAAAAGAAATGAAAAGTAGCGACAGCTCCCAAGCTCCATCAATTTGTTTCGTTCTTCTTCTAAGCACTGACCTCTGAAAAATCATATCTAAATATGTTTATATACAATGATGTTTCTCATCAGATAACGGCAATGTTGTCCACGTTATGTACAAGATGACTGAGCACAATAACATACTTACTTCTTCTACTTAACATATACAGGGCATGGTAAGTGCATACAGCAGATAACTGAAGAAATTGTTACAGTGACGTTAGAAATTCGAGGTCCTTGGTCATTCCTTTGCTCACTCCTCCCCGCTCCAACTTTCTGCCCTCGCAGCCTGAATAAATCATGCAATATTGCCAGCGTTTAAAATAGGAACTCTGTACAAGTCAGCTGTTTGCCAATCCCTTTTCATTTAGTTTCGTAACACAGTGCAAGCTTCCAGCACAAGGTGAAACACTTTTCTCTTCCTTGCTCAGATTATTCAACAAGCTCATAAACGTCTCACTGCTTCGGGCCCATGGGCTGCTGTGAGTCAGTCGTTCACTACTGTATAAGTAGCAGAGCAGACTGGCAGAGATGAAGCCAAACACTCTTGTCCCTGATTTGAACTGTACATGGTTTTCAAGGCTGAACACCAAAGAGGTTTTTTTCCCCCTGACCTGCAGGTTAGTCAGCCCAGAGTGCAAACATCATTGTTCCAGTCCTTGGACTGTGCTAACACAGTTCTAGCAATCGGGTTAATTTGTAGTTACTTTTTGTTGAATTTCATTAAAGTTTTCCCACTGCCGTGTACAGTGGTATGTTGTAGACATGAACAAAGCTCCACACAGAAGTTTAAGCATCTACAGATGTGAAACAAAACAAAAGCCTGAATAGTCTACTGACTGTAAGACAGTAAAACAATGCACAATAATGTGTTCCATTGTTTATATATCCCTGCACATGTGAATGTATGTACAAAATACAAGTTGCAACACACTTGTGAGACACATACTCACACACATATACACACACACAGTCTGAAGACACGAAGAAGAACAAGTTTTACTGCTGGAAGGGGGGAGGATGAATCCTTCATTTAACCCTTTAAGGTGAGGTAAAAACACCTCCATAATACACATGTTCAAGCTGTGATAACACGCACATGCTTATCTGCATGACGTTGTATAATGAGCAACGTTACACCACCACAGCTGGTTCAACCCTGACCAGCCCCTCCCCCCCACCGTCGTTCAGATCTCATTGTTCCCACATTTCCTCCAGCATCATTGCCACAGAGCTGATCAAGACAGATGGTCTCATGTCCAGCAGCAGAGTTTAGTATTCTGCTGCCCGGATGCATGGGCTCGCAGGTTGGCTGGCTGTCCTCACTCCGCACAGAGAAGCTGGCTAATAATTTGTCAGCCCCTGTGGGGTATGAGGCCAGCATGTCAACAACGGGCCCAGTGTTTCTCAGCCCAGCGATGGAGATTAGAGAGCGAGGGTGATCTGGCCACTCAGCAGGCAAGGGGGTGAGGGGTGGGGTATTCCTGGGTCTCTCTCAGCGAGGGAATGCATCTCAGACAATTTGGCAACAGTTTGGGACTGACAGGAGGGGCACTAGTGGCATATTATGTTTGCCAGCCACAATACATTAACACCGGCACAAAGGTACAAAACGCCCTAACTTGTAAGAGTGTCTATTTCTTCATATCAGGACACATGTCTGGTGTTCCCTTGCTGCAAAGAACGTTGATGTTTTCTCAATCTGAGAGGTGTTGTGCAACAATGTTCCCTCCTTTGCAGATCAAAAGGCTAACCCACAGAAATCTATAGACAAACACGGGGAAATGGTTCATGCTTAAAGGACAAAATGTGTTTCTTCAGATTCCGAATGAACCACAACATTAGGACCAACAAAATCATTTCAGCATTTACGCAGGTTGACTCCCCTGTTATCAGTTGTTCAAACAGCCCTGTGCTACACAATGTACCTGCTGCCCACACAGCTGCAGGAAGCTCCACCTTCACTCCATCACCAGCAAAACAATACATCTCATTCTGAGATTTCGCACCCCAGGCCTCCAGCTCCTCATAACATAAATATTGCCATTCTGTATGTTCAAGTAAAGTGCCAGATTTCAAGAATCCTACAGGCAATGCAGACTGCATGAGTCCAGCAGATGAAGATGATAAAATGCACACATCTGACATCTAGTGGCTTAGCTATGTAAATGTCCACACTCAGGAAGTGGTGGACTTTATGCACCAGGGTGAATAAAATACATGTTTTTTATCCAAAACATAAACTGTTTGTGTATCAGTATCAAGGCAGACAGAGTCAGGGGACTAAATGTATAAATGTGGGCCACTTTTTAAAGGGTCACTTCACTCAAATTATAGCTATATATTTTTTCACTTCAAGCCAGCTGAAATTAGTTTTATTTATAATAGAGCTGCAACATTATTAGTTAATTAATCTACAAAAAACAAATCAACAATAACTGATAATCGATTAATAGTTGCAGTCATTTCAAGCAAAAATGTCATAAATTATATGGTTCTCAAATGTTTCTCAAATGTTTCTCAAATGTGAGACCTCTTGGCTTCATTTGACCTGACATTGTAGTAAATGATCTGAATATCTTTGGGTTTTGGACTGTTGACTGGCAAATACCATACATTTGAAGACGTCACCTTGGACTCGGGGACACTGGGGAGGACATTTTTCACTGTTGTGTGATGTTTTATAGACCAATCTATTAACAGGAATTCAGGTCTTGGGGAATACAACAGCATATGTGAAAAGAAATTGTTCATTGTTCATTCATTGATCCTTTTTTTAAACTCAGTTAGACAATGATATAGAAGTGCAAAGCTAAATTGACTGAGAACTCTTTAAATTGATTAATGGAGAAACTTATCAGCAGTTTAATCGAAAATAATCATTAGTTGCTTATTTATAAAGCCCAAAATCACAGTTACTTCAAAGGGCTTTACAATATGTACAGCATAAGACACCCTCTATCCTTAGACCTTTGATTTGGATAAGTTAACAAAAAAAAACCTTTAATGGGGAGGAATGAAGAAATCCCAGGAAGATCTACAGAGGAGGGGTCCCTCTTCTATGATGGTATGCAATAGATGTCATTTGTACAGAATAATCTGAAATAATAGTAAAATTACAATACAAGAAAATCAGAATAACAATAGCATCCAGCCATGCAGACACTTCTGGTTTTACTTTCTCCAAAAAAAAAACAATCTTAGTAGTTTTAATAGGGATTACATTTCGGTTGAAAGTAGTTTGAATGAAAACTGCTGCAGTCACCTCTATTGTATTGTGATTGAAGCAGAAATTAATATCCAACCAATATCACAAAACCCATACAAATAAAAGCAAAACTATTTGCATGCCATTTTTGAAATTACCCTGTAATCTGAGGTGTAACAATTATTCATCCAACCAAAGACACTAGATCTACAAGCTCTAAACTGCAACATTATTATCATGCATTTACTGTTCAGAACAATCGAGAGGCGTGTTACTTTTATGACCTTCAAGTGCAGTAATGATAGTGATTTCCCATGTGCCAGCTATTTTCTATTATGTGTATGCCTGGCCATTGAGAAATGATCGAATTCCTTGAAACAAATCAGACTGTGTGTGATGTTGGTGCAGCTCATCAGTGACAGTTTTCCAACAAGGCAAAAGGTGAATTCATGTTTGAGAAAGAAAGCTGCTCAAACATGAGCAAGATGTTAATCTGAATCCAGTGTCTGCACACAGGAACAGGGCAGAAACACTGAGCGCACTCTAATCGCACACAAGATCCAGTCAGAGACGTGTAAGCAATTTGAAATGTTTCTGCAAATAAAGTGAGTTTGACTATTGACAGAGAGGATAAAACCTTCAATGTCGGCTTGCAGTAGAGGAATTAACTCTAAGTGGAACAGGCTGTACTAAAGAAAAACATTGAGTTTCATCACCGGTCTTCTTACGTCAAGATGACTAACAAGATAGGCAGCAGAATACTTCCTTTATGTCCCTGAACAAACCCTTCCTGTAACTGATATGTCTCCAAGTCAGGCTTGTTCACCGCAACAGTACATGAAAAAATGGTAATGCAAGTACAGAAAAGTTGCAATCACGTATAATTACAAGAACCTTGTATAATTCCAAGCTGTGCACACTAAAGGATTGTTAAGATAAATATGAATTGTTCAATCCAAAACTATTAGGATGAAAAAACAGAGTTGTCTCTCAAGCATTTTATCACTACTCAAGATTGTCTGGACTGACAAAACCTAACTCTTTCTTGTAGTGTAATACTATGAATCAGTTTCCCTTTTGTTTCTGCTTTTACTTCCCACCTTTTGTTCTGTCACTTAATCTGTGCTGCACTTAAAGTAGTTCACCTGAATGGTTCTGTAACATTTCAAACCTAACAGCCTGTGACATGTGCACTGGAAATGATTCACTTAGTTTTCCTAATTTTCCCTCCTAGCTTGACGTTTTGCTTTAGTGATGTAATATGCAGGCAAAAATTGAGCCAATCAAATGCTGCCTCCAGGCAATCACTGAAAAAACTATGGTTTCACCTATTTTGGTTCAAATTGAGCCTTTGTTCAAGACAGGTCTTCCCTGTTCAGTGTGCAGATTCCACAGAGATTTAAAATGATTCTCACAAGAGGATTTGCATTACAGTAAAATGAAATAATCTCATTCACCAGGGAGATGCATGGCTTGAAGGAATTGGAGTGCAACAACAGACTATGAGAAAGGTTTGACATTTGAAATTGAAGTTTGCAAATTTAAATATTTGCTTGAGATATAGAAAAGTAATATCACATTAGAATGGATGCATTTGTGAAAAGTAAACTGTACATGCCTCAAGGCCTTCGCCCTCTGGGAAAGACATTTAATCATTTTAAGTTGGGCTGATTTGAATGGTGATAGCCTAATTGAACTGTGTATTAATTCAGAAGAACCCGGTAATAATCAATGAAAACATTTATGAAAAAGAACATTTTATTTTAGCATTTTTCTTAACTCAAGTTTCTTATAATTTATTCTTATACTTCTTATTCCATGAGAAGGCAACTGGGTAGAAACGTTGAAATGCAAAGATGAATACTAGGCAGAATAGTGTCACTTCACTGTAATTGTATTCCAACTAGTGTTTTCATGTTTCCCTGAATTCTCATTGGTTTTGTCTGGGTGCTCCAGTTTCCTCCCACAGTCCAAAGACATGCACGTCAGGTGGACAGGAGACGCTTACACTTTCGAAAGGTATGAACATCAATGACCCAATTATTGGTGGACAGCCTGTCCATGGTGGTCCCTCTGTCTTCAGTCACGCTTTGTCAATGTCTAGTTACGTATAGCAGTTTCATATGTAGATCAAAGTGGTTTACAGGATAATAAAGCATTAAAGCTATGAGGTTTTCAAAGTGATCAAGAGCTTGAAAATAAGTAGCCTGTACCTGTTCCAGAACTGAAACAAAATAAACAAAAACACAAATGCTTGTTCAATATTTTATCAAAAAGACAATTTAAATGAGCGTTGGTCTACTGTAGATTTATGCAAATGTATTGGGAGGAAATATGTCAACTTGTTTGTATGGATGACAAACATCCAGTGTTGATTTTGATTGCAAATGTACATGCAAAACCAATACTGAGCTGAATGCAAAACATGACAAGAACTGAAAGCACTCAATAAATAGAGCTTAACATACATGGTATTATGAGCATTAGCAGTATCTAGGTTGATGATACATATTACTGGTTTTCATAATGTTACACTGGTTGCAGTGACATGGTCAATGTAGTGCAAATTTTCACTAAGACGGCACGATACACCACCCACAAAAATTAACATTTGCAAATTAATAAATGTGAGGTTTTGCTGTGATAACAACTTAGGGTGAGTAGGCATAAAGGCGTTTACTGTGCATATGGGCTGATCGCCTGACAGATAGTTAAACCAAAGAGAATCAAAGAGCAAACCACAAGCAAATGTCAGGAAAATACTCCGGAAAGATGAACACCACCTGCACAACATGCACGAGCACACAAGGTGCAAAGCGAGTCTGTACCTCATACATGCAACGCCATTAAATAAGATGCCACCAATCACAGTTCCCTCAGAATTAACGTTCTATCAATTTATACAAAATCACAATAATAGTGCAAATAATACTACATACATTTATACCATAAATGTAAATATACGTTATTATAAGGACCATTTCACATGATTTGCAGTTACTTGGTATTACACCTTCAGGCAGCTGGGGAGGGGCCAATCACGCCATTTCACTGTGGGGCTTACAAGTGAGTTTGCATGCAATAGTTCCAGATGTACTGACACATAAGGACACTGTTCTCATAACTCGTTTCCACCTTGGACTTATCAGCATTATGGCTGCACCTTTCATTTTGCTGGTTATGTGCTGGGCATGCAGACTGAGCTGCGGTGTGGGGTCACCTGCATGGTTCCACAACATTTCTACCAATATCTTCAATTTGTCTGGGGACATTATGATCGGAGGGCTCTTTCCCATTAACCAGCTAACCAGCAACCTCAGCCAGAGGATGCAGCCTAACAACATCAGTTGTAACAGGTAATGGGTTATGAGGAATAGCATTTTGGTGAAATAATTACCTAATAATGACTCTGCACCAATATGTATTCTTAACCTGACTAACAAGGCTTCCACTTAAGTTTTGTCTGCCTGTGGTCCCACAGTTTAAATGCGAATGGACTGGGCCTCGCTATAGTAATGAAATACGCAGTGGATGAGATCAACGCAAACCAAACTCTGCTCCCTGGCTTCAAGTTGGGTTATGAAATCTTTGACACATGCAGCCAACCTGCTGTCATTGTGAAGCCAACCCTCGCTTTCCTCACTGGAAAATCTAGTGAAGTGCTATCTGTGGAGTGTAATTACACCAACTTTGAGACCAGTATGTCAGCCGTGATTGGTCCTCAGAGCTCGGAATTGCAGACGGTCATAGGAAAACTCCTGGGATTTTTTCTGATGCCACAGGTTTGGTTACAACAATGTCTACTCATATGTCCACACATTCTCTTCCTGGGCTGATTTGACATTTGCTCCAAAAATATTCCTAATGCTTTACAGTGTCAAAAGAAGTTAATTCTTTAATCTCAAAGTTCTAGCGGTCTTACAAAGTAAGATGCATCAGAGAAAAATACGAATGTTTTATTTTTGGCTTATTCATTTTGGGCAGGGCTGGGTAACATCAGTGTGGTAAAATTCAAAAGTGGTATGATTCTTCTCACTTCAGATTAGCTTCGGTGCCACCAGTGATGAATTCAGTGACAGGACTCTCTACCCGTCATTCTTCCGTACGGTGCCCACTGACAAATGGCTAGTGTACGCCATGGCGCGCCTGCTAAATGAGTTTAGCTGGAACTGGGTGGCGGTGGTGGGCAGTGATGAGGAATATGGACAAAGAGGTGTGCTGCAATTCTCTGCAATGGCAGAAAATATGTCGATCTGTGTGGCCTATCAGGGGTTGATTCCAGTATACACTGACCCTCAACCAGTGGTCGAAACCATCATCGACAACATTATAGAAACCAATGTTGGAGTGGTAGTGGTCTTTTCAATCGCTAAGTCAGCTGCAGACTTTTTTACAGAGGTTAGTGAAACAGAGAATAACATGTTATTGTAATTAGATTATATTCAATTCAGTACAAATCATCCAATACAATCTACTCCAGGTTATCAGGAGGAATGTAACGGGTGTGTGGATTGCCAGCACAAGTTGGGCCATCAATCAGGAACTGACTTCTCTTCCCAATATCGAAACGGTCGGTACAATCATTGCATTCACTGACCTGACACAGACCCTGGATCTGCTCATTGACTACACACAGGAGCTCTTAATCAAACTGAGTGAGAAGAGCTCGAAGACACCCCCTCCAACACCAGAGCCTGGCAATCTTGAAAAGTCGACAAATCCCTGCCCACAATGTCGGTACTTGTCACCTGCTAATATTAGCTTGGTGACAAACCCTGCAGTGCAGCGCACAGCTTTCAGTGTGTATGCTGCCGTCTACACTGTGGCACAGGGACTGCACAACATGCTGGGATGCAATTCAACTGCCTGTGTGCAGGGATCTGACACAATCATCTATCCCTGGAGGGTGATTTTTTTTGTCTGCTAGATATGTGATTGCAGATGATTAAAATGATTTTTTTAACAACACCGAAATTAAATAATGAATGAAATCTTCTTTTTCAGCTGTTGGAGTTTTTAAACAATATTTCTGTAGACATAAATGGCACACAATTGAAATTTGACTGTGATGGAAACCCAAACATAGGATACAATGTGGTTCAGTGGGTCTGGGAAGTCTCCAAAGTAGACTTTACGAATGTTGGAAGCTTTTATACAGAATTGTCCCTGAACAAGTCCCTCTTCAACTGGCACACTCCAAACTCAGAGGTAATTTCAGCAATTTATTTGGAAATGTATATATTTTTTTAAACATTTACAGTTTAAAAGCTTTGTGATTAAATTCCACCTAATAATTATCCAGTTTTGGTTCCTGAAATGTTGCATTTTCTACAATAACAATCTTGGCTGTAATGCCACAACTTTGCAGGTTCCTCAGTCCACCTGTTCAGCAGTATGTGAACAAGGCCAGGTCCGCAGAGTCAAAGGCTTCCAATCCTGCTGTTTTGATTGTATCGACTGTCAGCCAGGCACTTACCAGGCAAATGAGGGTAATGTGGTCATCCATACACCTCTCAAATACTTGACCCTAATTTAAAGGAATAGTGCAACATTTTGGGTAATACTCTTATTCGCTTTCTTGCCCAGGCTTAAATGAGAAGATTCATATCACTCTCATGTCTGTACGGTAAATATAAGGCTACAGACAGTAGCAAGTTATTTTAGCTCAGCATAAAAGACTGGAAACAAGGGGAAACAGCTAGCCTGGCCATGACCAAAGGTAACAGAATCCATCTATTTTTCTCTCTTGGGCAATCAAATAACTGAATTCAAACTAGGCTGCTAAAATGTTGGGATTGTGCAATAACTCGTGCAAAGTGCAATATTTCACTGGTGTGTGTGATATACTGTGCAATTAATTTTATTCTATTCATTCTTATATATGAGCCATGTACCATTTCCCTGGTTATTTGTGTTTTTATTGTCTTTTAATGTTTTATACATGTTTTTACACCACTGATGGAGCTGCATTCAAAATTTCATTGTAACAGTTGCTTACAATGACAAGACATTCTATTATATCAGCATTTCTAAAACTCACTAATTAACACATATCTTGTTTATTTAATTTGTACAAAACTGAAGTGTGAAAACTGGCTGGACTATTTCTTGACCAGGTGCAGTAACTTCCCGAGAGTCTTGTTGTCATCATGGGGTTGCCAGGCAACCAACCAAGACTCAAAGGAAGTCACAGTGCATGGCCAAGAGATAATCCAGCATATAGCCCATCTTAAAACAACTATTTACTTTCACACTTACAGTTTTTGTATGGAGTGAGCTTTAGAGGTGCTGGTAGGCAGACTTCATTACCTTCCGAGAGCCATGTGCGCTATATTCCCCTGCCTCCAGTCTATAGTGCTAAGCTAGGCTAGCCAGCTGCTGGCTGTAGCACCAGATTTAATGCACAGACATGAGTGGTATTGATCTTCTCTTCACAAGACAGTGAATAAGTGCTTTTCCTAAAATGATGAACTATTCCTTTAATGGTTATGCAATCAAACCAAACTTGACTTACAGCCATAATTTGATTTGATTTCTAGATGGTGAGCTTGTTAATGAAACCACATTCCTTGTTGTGCTTTCTGACTCATAGACGACATCCAGTGCACAGTGTGCTCTAACGATCAATGGTCTCTGATCCGCAGCACTAGTTGCGTTAAACCCATCTTTGACGTTTTATCATGGAACACACCTGAGGCTCTGGAAATGATACTGGCTGGACTGCTGCTGCTGGTATGTCAGGGGTCAGTGGGTGTTGTGTTTCTGAAAAACCGGGATACCGCATTGGTAAAGGCCTCGGGGGGAGCCCTGAGTTTTGTGGCTCTGCTAAGCCTGATGGGAGCATGTTTCAGTCTGCTGCTCTTCCTGGGACAGCCAGGGGATGTGGTGTGTCGTCTTCAGCTGCCCCTCGCCTCCATTTTCCAAACAGTGGCCCTCTCCATTATCATGTTCATCTCACTACAGGTGAGGAATGACAGGTAAAATACATTACTGTACTGTAGGACAAAATAAATAGCGCACATTGTAATCAAGCTGCAAACCCCTCTTTTCAAACAGATATTCTACCTGTCAGAGTTCCCAAAGATGGCTACCTCTCACCTCCATATAATAAGAGGCCCTGGAGGCTGGCTTTTTGTGCTAGGCTGCTGTATTGTGCAGGCTACTATCTGTGCCTGGTTTGTTCAGGCAGGACCCTCTCTGTCTGAATATATGGCAAATATGACAATAAACTTTGTGAGAACATTTCTCTCATGTCCAGTGTTGCCCTTGATTGGATTTGCCTTAATGCAAGGTTTCAACAGTGGAATGGCCCTTATCTCATTCATGTGCACCTTCATGGCAGCAAAGCCTCTCCATGAGTATAATCTTGCCAGGGACATCACATTTTCCTCCCTGATCTACTGTGTGATTTGGGTGACCTTTATTCCGATCTATATAGGCTTGAATGACAAGAACGGGTCTATTGCCAATGTTTATTTCACCATGGCAAGCAACTTGGGACTGGTGGCAGCCTACTACTTCCCAAAATGCCACTTGCTGTTGAGAAAACCTGAGCTCAATACAGAAGACCACTTCTATACCTTCCTAGAGGGCGCCCCACCAACACCAGCTGAGGAGGAACCACAGCCACAGACAGAGTCAGAATCAGGGCAATAAACTAAAGTGTGGTTTTATGAAAAAAAAACTCAAAGAAACTGTAAGAATAATGGATCTTGTAATGCTCTGTGTGTTAAGACAGAATATTTGTGAATTTCATATAATTAACTAGCTTAGGCCTACAGTATATATGCATTAGGCTATAATATGCTGACTTACAGTATAATGTAGTATGAATCTGTAATAAGACTCGCACAGTGCTCATTTACAAAGTATAGAAACAGTAGCCTATATTTTACAACTTAAATGTACATTTTTGTATATTCTCATTATAATAAAGATGCTACAATAGGCTGATTGTCGTGGTTGGTTTTGTTATAGAAAGCAATCGATGTTCTTGTTAACATTACTAACATTTACACAACACAAATAACAAAACATGTTGTGATTTGGTCAAGGTGGAGCTAATTTTAACTACATATATATACCGTGGGGTATTTTAACAATAAATGTGCGTTTTTAAGCTCATCATATAAATGTAATAGTTATCTTCAGAATGTATTCACAGCTGGGCTTCTTCTCAACGTTAGACCCACCTTATCTCGTAGGTTACTAGCCAGAGTAACCCGTACTCTTAATGCCATCCAGCTCACTTTTGGCCACAGAGCTACAGCCCTGGCAGGTCTGACAGGCAGCTCTGACAGGCAGCTCTTCCTCTTTTCTGTGTGTACAGATCCCTTTAATGTTATTATTGGCAGACTCGACCCACAATCAGGCCCATAATAATGTCTCTATCTCTACCGCTCAACCTGGCCGTAAACAGTACTACTGCCTGAGAGGCTGAATACAGGGACTTGTAGTCCTCTTGCAGTTAGCAACAGTTGCTAACAACAGTCTGCATGTGTGCCTGCTGTGTGGGAGGTGCGTGTTTTTACTCAGCTGGTGAGATACATTCCTATTTGTCCTTTTTCGATATACCTTTCATATGTTTGCTAACTATAACAAAGCTAAATATTTTAAATCTTCCATGACAGCTCTAGTTAACTTAGGTACTTACAGGGTTTGTGGGTAGTTTTGATGCCAGTGTCGCTTCTGTTCTCTTTATACATCCATGCGTGAGAGACACGCTTCCCATGGAGCTACATTAGTGTCCTTTTAATTCTATCAAAAGAATAGGTTTGAGAGCAAAAATATCCATACTGCAATCAATGTATCGCACAACACTGCAACAGGCGAACGTTGGTAAAGTAGTGTCGTTCTATGAGTATGGACTCAAATTACTCTGCTCCGTGAGAGTATGTGTTCCTGTATATATTTGGCTGAGTGAGCCTGTGTGGTCATGTGTAGATTTGTCTGGCTATGTGTCTGGAGTAGGATAAGTGTTTTGTGTTCTTTAGTGTTTATTTCTGGTTCTTGTTTCCTGTGGACTTTGAATAAATCGGTGTAGTTTTGATATTGTAAGCAACAGGTCTTTCATTAGTGAATGAACCCGTGGGACCTTTATTGGGTTAGTGTGGTCTAATACTGTGAAATTGGGAGTATTTCCCAGGGTGGTGTAGTCAAGCTATATCTTTAAATCTTAGAAGATAAGCACCCGCTCCTGACACATGTGTAAGGTGAATACTTTTTTTATACCTTGATGGTGAATTGAGCACAAATATGTGCACATGATAAAGTGGGCCTGGCGCAATAAGCCCATGGGCCATGGCATCAAAATCACCCTCTAGCCAGCTACAGAAATTTGACAACCCTGTTAGTTGGGGGTTAGTTGGCGGTCGTCCATTAACCCCAGGGTTGGTGGTTCAATCCCAGCCCCTGCTGTCCACATGTCAAAGTGTCCCTGGGCAAGACACTGAACCCCAAGTTGCCCCTGGTGGAGGCCAGCATGGCAACTGTGTCCCCATCAGGTGTGTGAATGGGTGAATTAGACTACTGTTCTAACTTA
>JAVQJF010042957.1:0-11243 GCA_036023855.1 Gadopsis marmoratus
GGACTGTCTTGGTACCCTCTCACAGTTTTCAGACAAGGTTTTCTTATGGTAACAGGCAGCCCTTCCGCTCAGGCCTCCAGTCCACTTCCCCTTCCTCTCGCCGCCGGATATCCTTTTAAGCGGTCGCCGCCGGACTCTCCACCAATCCCCAGCCTCCACCTGCGACACGGGAAGACAAACAGCACTACCAGCAGGCGGGAGGGGAAAACACCACAACATACACACATGTCACAACCCAACCCCAAAAACCCCCTGGGTCGTAACATAATACAATGGGACAATTCGAGATGGCCATTGACTCACCTGGAACATTTTTGGCTCTGTGAGTTGTGACATTAAAAAATACACACATATATATCAATACATATCATGAGCTTGAGAGACTCACCTTCCCCATCTCCTGCTTCTCTGCCACTCCATGTTTTTTTAATCAGTGAATTTCTGTCTCTATTATAACCTATATGTCCAATATGGACAGTTGCAGAGCTTTTATAAAAATTGTTGCTTTAGGGCTTCCCAGCACTGGCAAAAAAGATTTTTTTTTAAAAAAAAAAGACTTTATTATATTGGGACTGATATGAAGCAAAGTGATATAGAGCATAAGAGCATTTTGTCTACTCAGTCTTGATATTAAAACTGTCTCCTTGGGCAGGGAATATGTGAGCAGAGGGAACTACAAGCAAGTGAGCTTTAAGTGCCCTTTGCAGTGGCTCGCAGCTTTCAGTAGCATTCTCTTCCAGCGCTCTGTCAATCTTTTCTTTTTTTCTTTTTGTATTTTACTCTCACTGTCCTCAGTGTCTCACCATTACTCTTTCTTTACTTATCTGTATATTTGTCCTACCACTATCTGTATGTTTAAGTA
The DNA here is from genome assembly GCA_036023855.1 of Gadopsis marmoratus. Lineage (NCBI taxonomy): Eukaryota > Metazoa > Chordata > Actinopteri > Centrarchiformes > Percichthyidae > Gadopsis > Gadopsis marmoratus. The sequence continues at coordinate 863 of JAVQJF010042957.1, forward strand.
AGACCACGTTCAGAATGACTGATTAGCACTGAGTGAATAAACGCACGACACTTGACACATTGTGGCCAACTACAGGGTTACAGCCAAAAATAAATTAAAAAAAATAAAAGTTGTTCCAGCAAAATCATTAAACCTCATCCAACTTTTGCTGCAACGCAATGCAACGCCATCTGCCATGTTGCCCAATCACATAGGTGAAAGTGCATATTTCAGCCCAACATCCCTAGAATTTACAGCCATGTTGGATGAATCTGCACCTCACAATTTATGTCCACTAGAGCAGAGTGTGCGTCACCTCACAACCCTGCACTTTACCTTTACCTTTTTATTAAACGTAGCCATGATCTTTCCCTAACCTTAACAACAAGTAGTCACGTAGAGTAGCAACGAGTAGAGCAGAGCTTTGCAGCCACAGCTGTCATGTCCTGTGCAGTCTGTTGTGTGTGTCTTGGTTTTCCATGTTCTTCGTTGGTCCAGTGTTTCTTTAGCTTCATGATTCTAGTGTTTGCAAGCATTCTCTTGCATTTTGGTTTGTGACTCTGTATCCCTGCTTGGACTGCACCCCTGAGTTTTTGTTTCCATGTTCCTGGTTGCTCTATGGGCGTACCTCATGTTTTCTGTTGCCTCGGAACCTGGACTTACCTGCTTTCTTACTTGCCTACTTACCAGTGCCAGATTTCCTGTTTTTGTAAGCTCTTTGTCCAATAAAATCTTCAATCAGCTCTCGCCTTCCTGTGCTGACTGCATTTTGGTTCCTTTTCCTGCTGCCAACATGCCACGCCATAACAGCAGCAGCAGTACAGCTAGTGACAGGACAAAATACGTTTTTGTTTAAAAAGCCAGTAGCTGATTAAATAAAATAATGCAATATCCAATAACTGGGATCCCTAACCTTAACCATACCATAGCTGCCATTCACAGATTCACAGAATTTTAAAAACATCATCAGCAAACATAATCCAGAATTTTGCAAAATCATCCAATATTTACGTTCTTGTGATAGGTTTGATGTATTTTGAGGTACATTTCTTTTAACCTTGCAATTATTGCGATGGTGGATGAAGTTATTACCACCGTGGATTTGTAAAATCTTTCCTCATAGTACTGTAAACAACTGTACAGTGTTTTGGCACCTGATAAGCCTTCAAACTCATGGACCTATTACTCAAACTGGTCCTCCTGGATCATATTTAATCATCTCAGACACCTAAAGCAACACTCCCCCCACCACACAGCCCCTTGCATATCTTTTAACACACTGCTATTTTCTGTCTCAACGCCTCCTAACACTAGCTACTGTCATCTTGGATCAGGCAGGTCTTTTTGCACTGGCACAGATAATAACGCACACAAATGCATACCAAAAAAAAATAAAAAAGAAAGGAAATTTGTCCAAAAGTTTTCTCACACAAACACACAGATGCACTCATGCACAAACTCACACGCACACAACTGTTTTCACACAAAGTTGTTGATCATGACCTGTCACAGCAGAGCATTTCAAACTGATTTTGCCTGTGTGTGGCACTGCGGCCTTAAAGCAAACACGTATCACATAACCAGACACACTCATCCCTCTCTCGGCTTGCTTTCAGACAGATTTTGACAAACACAAAAGGAAACTTTCCCTGCAGCCGCCTTTCCCTTCTTAACTTTCCCTTCTTATTCTGTTCAAGCTTAAGACATATGCTAATTCAAAATGCATTTTTAACATTTTTATTTAGGCTTGTTTCCTTGTGAATGTGTTATTCCTTTCTTCATTTTTCTGTCCAAGTTCTGCTGTGCTGTTTGAAAGAATTGTATGATTGTTATTTTTTCCCGCCATGACTCGAAGGATTGCATTGTCCTTTAACTGCTGTTGATTTCCCAACCCTTTTCTCTTTCAAACATTTAAATAATCAATACACCAATGCATATAGTCAGTATATGCTACTCTGCATAGTGATAAATGTACATCAATAACCATAATAATAATAATAATAACAATATAATAATAATAATAATAATAATAGGACCAACATGAACATTTTACATACTTGTGGGGAACAATAGACACTGATTTATCTATAGCTTTCAAGATGGAGTCTGTGCTGTGCTTGCATGAAAAATTGGCACATGTTACCTTGGTCTTTTTGACATCCAGTCCTTCTTACTTGCATTTTTTGGAATAAGTGTACCAGTCCTCTTATGCTGCTATGAAAGTAATGCAGTTCATACTTTCCCAATTTAATGTGCATTCATTTTTTACTAAAACAAGAAAAGTTCATCCATACAGATGGCTCTCCTAAACAAGCCAATACATTAATACTGTAGATTACTGTAGTAGATGCCATTGCAGTCTACAATATAATTTGAATACGTAATACGTAGCTGGTGTTCCAATCCCAATGGGATTGTCCGGTTGACGAAAATATACTGGACGTACGGCGATATGGGGCTTAAAGCTTTGCCAGCTCACAATGTTAAAACTGACACAGAGGACCATATTTTGTTGGGCAAGCTCAATGCACAAGGTGAAACTTTTTCCTGGCTGAGTGACTTTATCCTGAGGAACAGTCAGGTGTTCTTCCTCGCTGCACCTGAACAGCAGGAAGAGAGGTGTAGTGGGAATCTGTCACTGGCAATCCAACAGCATGCTGCAATTTGGTGAGAAGATTGACTGCTTTTTGCTCTGTTTGCTGCCACCTGCCAGACCAGGTCAGCAATGCCCTGCGCACAGGTGAGCAGCATTATCAAAGCACACTTAGGCATACCAGATTTACTGCAATCTAATGACCAGTAGATCCTTTCTTTAATGGTTAAATCTCATACAACCAGCAGCAGGCACTGGGACTCCTGTGCTGTTGTTGAAATCCAACTGGTTGTTTATGACTCGGCACTCTTCCCAGTTTATGCTGCACTTATTATCAGGAGAGTTGAAACCAGGGATTGGTGGACACACACACACAGTTCCATGAAAAATACGAGGGCAATTAAAGTCCCCCTTCTCTACATCACTGAACGTCCTCAGGACTGCCAAATCCCACCAATCCTCTCTCGGTGTCCTAGCACATCTTAAAGCAGCAGGTCACCGGACTGCAACAGCTGCGTTCATCATCTCCTGCTTTCCATCAGGTCTGGCAAGTAACTCTTGGAGCATTGCACTTTAATTGCAACAGAGTTCTGTGTTAGCAATTAACAATATGATGTGTAAGGGCAGGATCATCACCGTTTGTAGAGAGAATCGTGTTGGCAGGGAACAACTCTAATTGTTGGATCAAAAAATACACAATTATTTGTGGATTGTAAACAGGATGATTATGGGAATCATCAGTTTATGCAATAACAAAAAATAATAAAACTTGCTGATGATGTATTTGTACTGCCATAAAATTCATATTTGGCTGCTGTATATTTGCACTTTACATTTGACTGTTCAACTGCAGGGCAAGAATATTAGTTCCCTGATGAAGCTGAGCTGAACTTTCCACTCCATTACCAAGCTGTCAGTATGTCATGGTTTTTAAAAAGGGAGGAGAGGAGCTAATTTGCTTGCCAATGATTGATTCTAGCCCCTTACCATACTCACTTTAAATGTATGAAGACTTTTTTTTTATACCCCCCAATTTCCAAGTATGTCATGCACTTCAGGCCTTGAAAATATCCTGTGTACACCTTACTTGTTTTGTCTTTCAGAGCTGAAGCTATAGCAGCTTTTAGGCTAAATTAATTAATAATAGCAATAATAATGCCCCTGAATGAATGACCGCTATCAATGGCATATCTGGCACCAGAAGAAGAAGAAAAAATAAGAAATTCCATAGTTTTGAGGGACGGAAAAAAGGACAGGGGTGGCACTGATGTAGATTTTACTAAAAATATAAAGCAAGATGGAAACAGATGGTGATAAATCAGAGCAGTAACAATGACAACCACCATCACATGGTGACACAACAGCAGCTTGGTCAATCAGGCACGAGCAATCTAGATAATCTCGAGGAGCTACATGGCCACTTTGATTTCTGTTAGAACGTGTGTGTGTGTGTGTGTGAGAGAGTGAGAGAGACAGAGAGATAGTATAATTTTAATTATCATGAGCAGTATTGGATTGCACCACCCCTGATTCAAAGTTGCATGTGATTAAATCATTAAAACACCATCTATACATTTATGGAATTATAGGAGTGCCATAAAAAAGACTAAATCTGGGAATGAATAAGACCATAAATGTGGCTATATAAAGACAAATATTTGTTTTCCTTTTGCTTTTCACTTATTGCTTTTGCTGTTCCTTGAAGGGCCAATCTGTCAGTCAACTGGCTTTGGGCGGCCATCCTGCCCAGGCTGAGTAATCAATTCATGCACACATGAATCCTGCTTTGGTGGGATCTTTTTAGCACGGACAACAGGAAGTAGACTCGGTGCAATGGATGAAAGCCAACACACTGTAAAATGCAGAAAAAGACATGACACAGATTTGTGCTTGTGCAGTATAAATGTGGGGAGGGAAGAAAAGGACTTGCTTCCTAATGTGTAAGTCGGTATTCTGGGCATTATCTGGTCATCTGCATGGAGAGGTGTATTTCTAATTTTCTGAGAACAAAAGCATTAAGGGAAAAGCAAAAGAAAAAATTATTTGTCTTTACATATCCACAATTATTTATTCTTTTATTTATTTCTCTTAATATTTCCACATTGTTCGTCTTATTAGTTTCCAGTTTTTTTTTTTATGCCACTCTTGTCTCCATATACATTTATGAAATAAACAGTACAGACTATGCACGTACAGTCATCAATTTAAATGAAACCTAAGTAGTTGCTGCACATTCTAGACACACCGTGTTAGCATTGAGCTAATTTGGATGCTGAAAATACTCCACACAAAACCTCTCTGTTTGAATTTAGGTGATTTTTCTCTCTGGAGTTACCTTCATCTTCACAGTGATATTATTGGTAATGTCCAGTTAAAACAGGATGGTCTTGATAAATCCTCATCAGTCCTCACAATCATTTACTAAGTCAGGTCTCCAGATCTAAATCAGAGTTTCATTTTCACCAGCCAGATTTTTTGCAGTTTAGGCAAAGATCGTTAAGCGGAACACCATATTGAGATTTGACAGTTACCTGCCCCGCTCACTGATGAAGGGTTTCCCATTAAGCCAATTCAAAATGATAGTGCATACTATTAATTCCTCTTACTCAAATGCAAGCTCTTGAAAAAGATATTTAATGGGAGACAAGGCTGTCAGTAAAAATAAGATGCAGATGTCATTCTTTATTACCCAATATCCTCCACTTGATAAAACACTCAAAGAAGTCGTCTGTAGTTATGGAGACATTTTGGCTGGTGCTCAAAATGCCAAAATGTTTCAAGAGTGGTTGCGTTTGATTAACCTCCTGAATGAAAGTGAATTACAAGCACAGGAGCCTTGCTGCGTCCTGGGCAACGAGGCTGCTGTCTCAAGAGGTAGTGAGGCTTTTGCTGTGAGGATGATGATGATGATGATGATGATGATGATGATGATGAGGATGATGCTGCTGATGTAGGTGTGCTATTTTCAATTTCAGGTCTGTTTCTTGGCATTGTCATAGTTACCTGCCAACAAACAGTGAGGTGCAGAGAGAATAGGTGAGAGGATGTGTGAAGGAGAACAAGATAGAGCACAACGCCAGCACCTGTCTCAATATATCCCCTGAAAACTCTTCATTTAACACTCACACAGACATATTTCCGTTCTTTCCCCTCTCTCTCTCTCTCTCTCTCTCTCGCTCTCTCTCTTTCACACACACACACACACGCACACGCACACACACACACACAAACAAATAGATACAAGTAGAGAAAGTGAAATCCATCATTTCATGGTCACCATGTTGCCATGGTGCCCCAGGCAATAAGAAACAGTCAGTTTAGGAGGATGAAGTGTGACAGGAGACACGCACCATAATGCACAAGCACACTTTTGCACACCATATTTGTCTGGGCATCGCAGACATCTTTTTCTCCTTTTTGCTGCTTTCTCCCTTTTACTTTTGCTGCTCTGTGCAGTCCTCACCCGTTACATTTTCTCACACAGCTCCACTACTCCCCACTGTACGCTAAAATTTACATACAGCACTTGGAGCCCAGTCAGGAACTGCCTCCCATTTTCTTGCTTGCTGAGACTACATCAGGCCAGCAAACCTCCTTTCTACATCCACTGTTCTTCAAGGGCCCAATATTTGAATGACACAGCAACTTTAGCTCCAGGAGTAACTGCCGCTCCGGCCTCATAGGCCTTACGGCAGCAGGTGTCTTTTCACTGGCTTATACATCTGTAAATCCTGCAACATCTGCAATACATTCCTTCCATGCTGACCCTCAGGCCCAGGACAAAGGTGGTAACAGTGATGATGATAGCGCCACCAGGCAACATTACCAGTATGACAGCAGAGGTTATATGGGTGTATCCATGTAATGTTGAATCTTTGTTCCTCTGTCTGTATTTGATCGTTTCCCTGCTTGTGTCTCAACTTGCCCTGTTCCCTGGTATAAATCGGTAATAATGCCCAGCATTTAGTCTGGAATTGAAGTGGAAAGATGACTTACAACTATGTCACCCTGGGAATGCAAATGTTAAATAAATGTGCCATTACAATATCAGCAGTAACTTTTAGGTCAGTCCACACGAGTGGGGAAAAAACTCCCAGTGGATGTGTCCTTTTAAAACGATAAGTGAATGTGCTTAAGATATAGTACAGTATAGTCTGGCATCTTCTGCATACAGAAACACAAAGCATAGATACTGTACTTGTTGCCAAATCAATCAAAGCTTAATTAGCTGCACTATGTGCGGGGGATCAGAGCGTACCCCATCTCACCTTGGTCAAACCGCCTCAGACAATGATATGTCCCATTCCCAACCTTTGATGTGAAGGTTTAATGTCTGTATTTTATTTTTCTGTATCTATTTCTGCTGTATACTGGAGCAACTGCCACACAGATAGGCTTCATTTCATGTCGTCAACACTAATGTGTGTATTTTGGTCGGTGTGTGTGCAAAACCTAGCTTGTGCCTGTTTGCTTGCATCTATGTGTGTACTGTTAGCGTGGGAGGAATGTATTTTGGGTGCGTGTTAATTTTGGCACATACCGTGGAGAATAATCTGATGGAGACAGATTGATAGACAAATAGATGTGTTTGAGTGTGCGTTAGCGTGGGAGGTGTGTGCTGTATTGAGGCCTGCGTTAATCTTGGTGTACACTGTCGGGTATAATCTGATGACCAGCCACAGGAAAGTCAACCAAATGGCCGAGAGAGCGAGAAAGAAAGAGAGCCAAAAATGGAGTGATGAAAGTTTGTACAAGTAGATGGAGAATAAAACTCTGTTAGAATAATGTTTGAATAAAGATGATGATTAATAAGACTATGATATTGTACCATGTTAAATTACCACGTGAAATCACTACTGCATTACAGTTATCTCATTTAAACAGAAGAAAAACAATCCACATTAAACTTTAAATGCAAACATGATTTATTAACTGTGACAGAAAAAGCCAGTCAACATATAAATTAGTGGTTAATTTCTTACAGGAATAGCTCAGCAGTTCAGATCTGATTTTAACTGATTCACTTTGTCCTCATTGCTGAGCTTCTGTACATGTCGAGCGTATTTTGGGTTTCAGCTGAAATTAATTTAAGCACACTGCTGCAGTGCCAGCTGATTCCGCCTGCACAAATACAGCTGCAAACTGTTTACACACCACAAAAACATAGTTCAAAACAAATGATGTCGCTTATCCTGAGTTCTTTCGGTGTCATCCTTGTTGTTGTAAGGCCTGGTGTAAGTTTCAGCGTAATTATAGATGGCAACTTGGGATAATGTTTAATGATAGAAATTGCCTGAGGCAATGAAACATGCAAACAAGAACATATTTTTCCTTGTGATTGGTTAGCTTTGCGATATCAAACTAATTTCTTTGGCACACGTAGTTCATTTGGCTAGCATCAGTCTGAAAGCCACCTGCAACTGCAGCAACATTTCAATCACATGGAATTAGTTTAGGCTAAACAAACACTGGTCTTTTATTCCTCGCTGCCTCTGCTTTAATATCTTTGCTGCAAGTATTCTGGAGTTCTGGTAAAAGTGTACATTCATCATTGTGATACATTTTTCCTATACCTAGAAGTACAACAGAATCATAAAACAGGGTTTATTTGCATTGTAAATCCTCTAGACTAACAAAATATATTAAGACTAGAAAACCAAGAAGAATGTCAGACTAAAAATAATACAGATATTTCTTTTCATTAACAAATGAATGTGTAATGCACTGTACTATTTACAGTCATGTTGTCACTGTCCCATTATGTCACTGTAAAACAAAAACATGCTAAAATAGGACATTTAGAAAGATGGATCTATATTGTTATGCAACCATTTAAAAGTGTTTGTGCATCAAGCCTTGACCATTATGAAGATATTTCCAAAACAGATTTGAGATGCTGTAACATACAGGACATACAGAGTTTACAGAATCATGTCATTTCCTAATCTGTGTTCTCTATCCCCTTTCTGATTTTTCCCCTCACAGGCTTTCTCTCCCTCTTTAACTCTCTGTTACTGCGGTCAGCCAAAAACATCGTTCTTATTAGAAGTGAGGGTTTTGTTTGCTCAAATTGTTTGGTTCCCAGTTTGTTTTCTATCTGGAAGGTTCTATAAAACATCAAATCGATGCCAGTCTGCTGCCACTGCTGAATGTCTTTCTTTTTCCCTCTGGAACCTTGAATTCATCCCTGACCCTCAGCCAAAACCCCTGCAATAACCCCCCTCCACGCACACGCACACACACACACACACACACACACACACACACCACGAACACACTGGTCCTCTCTCACATATATTAAAATGCAATCGTTCAGTTTCCCATACACACACACACACACACACACACACAGTCCTGCTCGAGTTGACACAGTGATGATAAGCCAACTGGCTGATTACCGACAGGCCTCTCTGTGCAAATATTTACCAGATCCCTGAATAACTGACAAAATAAAACATAAGCAGGGAATACTGAGAGAGAAATATATCTAGCAGTAGTAAATATCTGATGAGAGGAGGGAATAGAGGACAGTAAAGAGGAGATGAAATAACAAGTGATGAGAAGGAGAGAATAGTGAAGAAGATGAAGACAGAAAGGGGAACCAAACTGCAGAGAAGGACAGGGGCGACGAATGGAACTGGAGGACATGGAACATGAAGGACATGGCGATGGAAAGCTCCCTTCTTAATGAGCTAAGCTTCTTTCCATTACACCTATTGCGTTTGGGGAGACAACCAAAAACATCTAAAGATTTTGTATAATTTAAGTCATCTTAACTTCCTTTCTGAAACCAGTAAGTAAACAACAGAATATCTTGTTAGGCTGAGAAGAATCAATCTATCTGCAGCCAGAGTTAAAGACAATCGCTGTGAGGGACACGGGACTTGAAGTGAATGAAGGGAAACAGGTTGACATGACTTCACAGAGGCTGACATGGCATCTGACAGGCTAATGCTGCAGCTGGGAGGCTGACATAGTGAGACACTTTGGCATTTGAACGAGAGGCACGACAAGAGGGAGGATTACCTGAAATTATCTGATTATGAGGAGAGAGGCATGGTGCCGCAACACCATGTCAGACAAAGTTCATTGTCAAACATAATCAATCAGCTGTTTTTGATACCAGATACCAGACCCCAAAACTTCATCTTTGTGTGCGGGGAAGGTGAACCACTGGAGGTTATAATGTTTAACCATTCATCAATACTCACAAAAGTCCCATTTATACTTTGCCCCATACTTGTCTTCCTCCACTCTCAACTGCTGTTGCTGCAGCTTTGAGAAGAAGCAAGAGCAGGTCTGTGCATTGTTTGTCTGCTCCTGTTTCAGTTTCAGTAGAGTAGAGGAGGAGGAGAGGGTGTTACTGGCAATCCAGAGGTGCACCATCACATTTTGAGCCATTCCACTGCCTTCTTGAACCATGGATGCTCAGACAGTGCACCTTACACACATCTTCTGATATTTTCATCACTTGAATCGGTTAAGGTACGTCCTTAAAGCGTCAGTATGCCCCAACCAAAGTGCTCGTCGGAGGGTCGAATAGCAGGGGCTTCTTTGGGCAATTTCTGTAACTGTCACAAACTGGCAATCCAACATAAACGCCCACTCCACACAGGGATTGGCTGGCTATTTTATATGTTGTGGCGGACCTGAGGGCATGGCCGGACGCTCCTCCGTTGCCAGGCAACGAGGACGAGCACGGTTGGGACAAGTGGTGGCAGGTGTGTTCATCCCGGTGGAGAGACGGCAGCCACTAGGCACCTGGGAGTGGACACACCTGCCGCTCATCAACCCAAGGAGAGAGAGAGA
>JAVQJF010042978.1:0-40357 GCA_036023855.1 Gadopsis marmoratus
GGCAGAGAAAAGCAGAACATTCTCACATCTGGAACCATAAAATATTTGCTTGTTTTGTTTGAAATATAACTTTAATAATTAATGAATTATCTAAACTTTTTTTTTTTAAGTTGTCTCAAGTTAACTTACATACCCAGTATGATCTGCCAAGACTTAATTTCATTGTCCATAATATCCTTCTACATCATATCATAGTGCCTTGAGACCCACAGTTTTGGTGGCTTTCAAACTGTATGTTGCCAGGCTAGTTGAACATCCAGGTAGCGAAGAACAGGAAGTTGACCTGTGACCTCTTGGTGTAAAGAAATGTAAGAGGAAGCTAAAACTGAGAACTGGCTTAACACTAAAGCACTGTACATAACTGAGGTATTCAAACTCACATGTGGCAGAGGAACGTTATTGATGCAGCTACTGTACTAAAGACAGATTGAAATGGAATTTTTAAAGCGTGGAGTTTCAAGCCAAATTATGATCAAATCAGCAATTCCAGTATCCATGATATGCTCACAAGCTGTTTTAATCTCTTTGCCACCATCTACTGCTTGCACAATCTCTCTTTTATATCTTCCCTCACTTCCTCTTGATTTGAACCATATCATTTCTTACCCATAATCCCTCCTTTAAAAAAAAAAAAACTTTCCTCATTCATCTGTGCATACACTGCTTTAAACTTTCCATAAAATGGCATTCCATTAATAATTCCCAACGCATCTCCCTCCTTGCCTTTTCCTCATTACCACCTGCTTTTCCTTTCCGTTTGTCGCTGTCATGCGTGGCCTAGCTGTGTGCACCCCAACAGGCCAGAACCCTTGGATCTCCATCTGGGGATGTTCCTGCCCACACTGCTCAACCAGGCCACCCCAGAGCAAATGGACCGTTTCTTCATGCCCGCGTGGAATCTAGAGATCATCGGCACCTACGCTCAGACTGAGATGGGCCACGGTAAAACGAACAGAGCAGTCCCAATATCAGGCCTATTTAGACCTGTCAATAAACAGCCGTTAAGTTGCTTTATCATTGCCGTTGCCAAAAGATCTCAAAATTGTGTATTGATGATAGTGTTTACATAGATCATAATTTAATGCAGAAACTGTCAGTACATCTTTAAGATTGTTCCCATGTTTTGGTTAAAACAAATGTTGACATAATTGGCACTGTCATTATTTTGCCATCATTTCTGTTGGAAATTAGTACATTCTGTTAAGTAGGGAAATAGTGGCCAGATAGGTTGTAAACAAATGTAACTTCTAATCTGCTTCAAGTTAAAATGATGCTGAACGCAAGCAAAATGTCAATTGCAATAATCCATTGTGTTGAACTAACTGTGTGCGAGCACCACTTTGTTAAAGACAGATTATTTACTATGGTTAAAATTATTTACAGCCCCGTCTGACCCACTGGAGGACATTTAAAGTTATCAAAACCAAAAGAACTGATGGCCTGAGCTGTGAAAACAAGAGTCTGTCACTCTGCGCGATGCTCCCTGACCACCAGCCTGCATCAGATAGCCCTCTAAGACAAACTACCCCTCTTGCTCTCTTTCTAACGCCTTGATTTGTTTTTGACCGAAAGGCTTCCTTTACTGACTATTTTAGATTGTTTTTATGTATGTTATAGCGATGGCTGAGGATCTTGATATCCTGCTTAAATAGGCCATTCAGACTGAAAACTGATCAGGAAACCCACCATAGTAGATCTGTTTTGTTTGTATTAGCTGTAAATTCTGTGTCCTTTTAAGCAAAAGGCATGCCTTAGACACACTATGAATTGAATTATCTTAAAATATGATTTGCACATGTTTTGGGTCTGTCAAAAACCTACAAATTGCACTGCTTTGCTTCTTTATGTTAGTTTCGTCTGTTTGATCTTTTATTGAAAGGAGTTCAGTTAGTCATTTATATTTCATATATATTTCAAATGGTCATGGGCTAAACATGTTTTCTATCACTTTGATCCATTATCCTATTTGATATTTTAAATTATCTTCTTTTGCTTGTATGATCGATGCTAAATAATTATTATGTACTGTATGATTAAGTGAATATAGTATATTAGTGGTTAATAATGCCAGTAGTAAACATGCATTACTTTCTGAGTAATCATTCATTCTGCTTTTCAACTGAGTATTCTGTATGTGTATGTGTTTGGTGGGCTGTGATTTGTTGTCTCTCTCAGGCACTCACCTCAGAGGGCTGGAGACCACAGCCACATATGACCCAGCCACACAGGACTTTGTCTTGAACAGTCCCACAGTCAGCTCCATCAAGTGGTGGCCAGGAGGACGTAAGTACATTCACAGTCATGTGTCTGCAGTGTTGGGACCGCACCCAGAGTTATTTCACTGCCTGGGATTGGCCTAGTATCAGAATTCCTGTGAGCATAAATAAGGAATTTAATAATGAATATCATTATTTTATGTAATATTTTCCTCAAGATTTTGCAGTGCTTTTTTTCTCCTTCTCATTTTTCAATGACATTCAGAACAAACGACTTTAACCCTCTCGCTGTCTCTCTTTAGTTGGGAAGACCTCAAACCATGCCATAGTTCTAGCCCAGCTTTACACTCAGGGAAACTGCCACGGTCTGCACGCTTTCATCGTACCCATCCGCGACATGAGCACACATGTACCCCTGCCAGGTAACCAACATCTGTGATGCCACTCTATGTGGTGTTTGTAGTAATGTCAGTCCTCATTTGTCTTATTGTCTTTGCCTCCCTTTTCTGTCTGTGTCATTCTTTCTCCATCTCTTAGGCATTGTGGTTGGAGATATCGGCCCAAAGTTTGGCTTTAATGAAGTTGACAACGGCTTCCTCAAACTAGAGAATGTACGAATCCCACGGGGAAACATGCTGATGAAATACGCCAAGGTGATGTGACATTGTTTGAGTTGATCATTTCCCTGAGGTGAAGTGGGTTTAAGTAACTTTTTAAGTTGATTATATAGTTCACTTGTTTTCTCATTTTTGACCTTCCTGTGTGATGGTCTATTTGTCCTAAAAAATTACATAATATATAAAGAATACTGCAGGATTTTTAAGACCGTCCTCTTGAGGATTTAGTAATGGTGTGTATATATACTCTGATGCCAATTTATTAGGTGCACCTAGGTATAAGTAATGCAGTTTAAAGCAGACCTGCAAAAAATCCTACCTGCGTGAAGGTTATATTGTTTTTGTTTTGTTTAGAGAGGGGTTGATTTAACCGTACGATCATTTTGGAGGATGTAGTTTGTGGTGCTGTTGAACTATGTATTATACATAGTTATTATAATGTATTATTATTACCCCGGGGGACCCCAAGGTGTTCCCAGGCCAGTTGGGATATATAATCCCCCCCCAGCGTGTTCTGGGTCTACCCCGGGGCCTCTTACCAGTTGGACGTGCCTGTCAGAATAATGCAATACAATTCAGTGACACCACAATCTACAGCTTCTAAAATGACCACAAAGTTGAATCAACGCCTCTCTAAAACAGTTTCAACGAAAACTCAACATTATAACCGTCATGAAGGAGGACTTATTCCACGACTGTTGTATTAGATTGCATTACTTTTAGCTAGGTGTACCTAATAAACTGGGGCAATAATAAACATAGTATCTGCAGTTAGAATGACTGTGTGTCTTCACTAGGTGGAGCCAGATGGAACCTATGTGAAGCCACCAAGTGCCAAGCTGACCTATGGCACCATGGTGTTCATTCGCTCCCTCATTGTAGGCGAGTCAGCTTCGGCCCTCGCCAAATGCTGCACCATCGCCATCCGCTACAGTGTTGTTCGTCACCAGTCGGAAATCCGGCCGGGGTCAGTCAATACAAATAAAGGGCACTTCAGCAAACAATCTGCACAAGCGTTGTATAACTTAGAGAAGCAGAGAATCTGTTGTGTTTCTTCCATAAGAACATGGATGTTATATATAGTAAATATATGGACCAGATGATGCAGTTTGTGATTTGAAGTTGATTACAGAAGAGGGCCATTATGTCAAAATAGAATCCCAGTATTAAATATATGATAATGTCTTGACAGGACAGAGCTCTCAACATATGAAATCTGACGCATCGTCATGTATCAAAGAGAAGTACAACCTTTTATGAGATACTGAAACTGTGTTTCTGTCCCACAGAGAGCCAGAGCCCCAGATCCTTGACTACCAGACACAGCAGTACAAGCTGTTCCCTCTGCTGGCTATGGCCTATGCCTTCACTTTTGTCGGCCAGTATATGAGGCAGACCTACCACCGCATCAGTGGAGACATCAACGATGGGGACTTCAGTGGACTGCCTGAGGTACTGACTGGATGTGATCTAGGGTTTAATAATGATTGAGGATGATGCAGATTGACTGGCTGAGTTGTAGATTAAGTCTTTCCAGCTGTATTTGATGAGATGTGTGATCATTGTGCGGTACAAGCAAAATCCGGTTTAATCATTTAAACTCCAGATAGGCATGTTAACTGACATGACTATGCAGCCCTCTATCCCTCTGTCTGTGTGGCTGGTTGTCAGGCTATCTGATAGCCATGTCTTTGCTTCCTTCAATTGATGGCACCATTTTGTTTTGGTATGAGCTGCAACTATAATCGTTTTTGCTACCAGTTTTAATGTGTGTTGATAATATATAATAACTACTTTATAGCAGCATACTACAGACTCGTATTCTAGTTGGGTCTCACACACACAGTACTCATACAAGAGTTGCCTAGCTTACAGTGATATAGTTAAAGCTAAAATTATATTTTGTAATAGTAAAAAGAAATTCAGGCATGTGGAGTCAGATATTCAGCTGAATATCTGACTCCTTTCTGAATGCTTTTTTTCTGACTGCAAGAAAGTTTTCACTTTCACTTCACTGCTTTTCAGTTTTGTCTGCATGCCACAGAGCGCAACTGTACCTAATATTTCAGTTGCCAGTTGTCATTTTTTACTTGTAAGCTAAATAGTAAATAATGAAATATAGGTAGCTAATATAAAAATAAAGTACATGCGTTGATATATTTTATATTTTCAAAATGCTGGGTCATATTTATTTGCAGTTTGATGATTTTATTTTATTTATTTATTTTTTCATGCATAGTGTTTAGGCCTACACAAATGTATTTTCACCCTCTTGCCCTCAAACCTATAGCTCCATGCCCTGTCTGCGGGTCTGAAGGCCTTCACCACATGGGCAACCAACTCTGCCATTGAGGTGTGCCGCATGTCGTGTGGTGGCCACGGCTACTCTCGCAGCAGCGCCTTGCCAGACATTTATGTCGAGTTCACCCCAACATGCACGTATGAGGGAGAGAACACAGTCATGATGCTGCAGACTGCACGGTAACTCGTCACACAGAAATGTATGGCCACAAATGTGACACTTTTCTCCCCCCAGTTCTGACACACACGCAGACATAATAGAAACGCATATTTTGTTGTTGTTTCTATGTTAGAGTGCTCATACGGTTGTCAGGAATGTATAATTTTTCTCTGCTTTTGCTTTAAGTTGCAACACTTGAGCAGATGTTACAACAAGTTAAATTCCTAAATTGTTGTTAGTGCCAGGCACTCAAACAGCAGTGCCCACAGTGAAGTAAACACAGAAGATTTAGCTTTTTCGTCACACACTTTAATAGAATGAGACAAATATAGACATACAGACATAAACATGCGCCCACTCTGTAGCCAACTGCAGGGGACACACCCACACTCCTCCCACAGCAAAAACAAACACGGGTCACGTTTTATGTCCCTAAATGATAGCTGTAATGGTTTTGTATAACTGGCACTATAAAGTTCAGCTGTTAAGTTTCACAAACCTGTTATGTGATATTTTGTCCCTTTTTTGAAGGAATATCGTTTCCCTGGTAAGGATGTGCCCATAAAACTTGAAATGTTCAGTTATTCAATGAGCTCGTACCTGAACATGAAGTACACACACAAAGGCTAAAGGTGTTGAATGGTGAATGGGAATGAATAGCTTGATATATGAAACCAGACTTGGATTGTTGTTAATAAAAAAGGATTACAACAGGCTATATGTGGGCAAATTAATGCCTTCTCCACTACACTTGAACAACAGCACTACTAAATCTGATATAGGTGTTAAACATCAGCTCTAGTGGCATAGCACAAAAGCCATATTTCCAGAGTTTTCTCCAAAGATGCCAGTTTTTAACAGTGCCACAAGAAATACTGCATTTGGTTATGACAGATTTCCATGAACGTAAACACAAAGGGTTCACTAGCCATTTTATGCCCCTGTGTTTAATTGTTAACCTTCACCTGTGTGCCTTCCTCACCTTTTGTCTACGCAGATACCTGGTGAAGAGCTACCGGCAGGCTAAGGAGGGCCAGCAGCTGAGTGGCATTGTGTCGTACCTGAATGAAGCCGAGCATCGGAGGCTCCAGCCCCAGCCTGTCGCTGCCAGACCAACCGTGGTCGACATAAATGACCTGGCTAGCCTGGTGGAGGTCTACAAACTACGAGCTGCCATGTACGAGACAAGAGCACTAGAGAAAACAAGTGACCTAGTTGCTTGGACTGTAATCTGGTTTAGTTATTTAATACCTTTTACTATTTCATATCCTTTGTTTTCCACATATTCATTGCACATGTTTTTTGATGTACATTGTGAAACAGTTTGAAACATTATTTTTTGAAGTAGTTATATACAGGTAGTATATTATCCTGAAGCTGATAGCCTGAATTTGTATGAATGAGATATTTGTTTAATGCAGATTATATGTGTGTGTTTGTAGTCTAGTAAAGTTGGCAGCTAAGAGCATCCAGCAGGAGTTGCAGCGCAGGAAGAGCCAGGAGGATGCCTGGAACAACAGTGCTATCGACCTGGTCAGAGCCTCAGATGTAAGTTCAGTTCTGTGTGTGTGTGTGCAGACACTTAATTAATTTTAAAGTGCGTTATACCTATAACCTTAGACCTTAGAAGTCAGTGTGAAAAGCATGGCTAAAGCATCTCAGCCAACCTCCTACATTCTGCAGGGGCATTATTGACATTATCTTGATTTTTATGTGCTTATTATTAGATTAATTAATTAGATTTAGCCAATGTAACCCGGGTTTTGGTATCAAGACACTTTATGATCATTAAGTAGTTTAAAGCTTTCCATAGCTTGGATTTATGGGTAAGTGCATTGATGTTGAGCTCCCAAACCCAGTATATTCTTCTGATGCTGCTTGAAGTCAAACTCAAATCCTGCTCATGTTTATCTCCGTATTTCTTATTTTTCATTCCCTTTTCTTTTGTATTTGTTGCTCTGAGTGTCTTTCGCTCATTTACATGTCCTCCTGTTTTTGGTCTCCAGGCCCATTGTCACTATGTTGTAGTGAAGCTCTTCACTGACAAGCTAGGGGAGATCGGTGACACAGCTATACACTCAGCACTGTCAACCCTGGCTCTGCTCTACGCCCTGCATGGCATCACAAATAACTCTGGAGACTTCCTACAGGTCAGAAACATCATAACATATAGAAACAATATGGTCCACAGTCAGTTGTTAATCTTATTGGAGGTGTTAGACATATTGTGCAAAGCTGCTCCAGTTGTTTACTTACTCCCTGCACTGTTGGGTTTGCTTCCATATGAAAAAACAGCCTCAATTGCCTCTTTGTCTCTGCGCTAACAAATGGGTGGCAATTGTCTTTTTTTACTGTTCAAATAGAGCAAATTAGATGAAAATAAAATATAACGCTTGCTTCCTCTGAAGTCAGAAAATATAGTTTTAACAGGGACAACTCACTCTCTCCACTGTTTGTTTCGTCACTGTTAGTGCAGCTGAGTGAGGTCCAGCAGCACGTGTTCACCCACTTCTGTTTTATTTCAGGCTGCACTGCTGACTGTGCCTCAGGTGCTGCAGATTTCTGATCGTATCAAGGAGCTGCTGTCTCAGCTGAGGCCCAATGCTGTGGCACTGGTAGATGCCTTTGACGTCCATGACAAGAAGCTGAATTCGGTCCTGGGGCGATATGATGGGAACGTATATGAGCACATGTTCGAGTGGGCTCGCCGTTCACCCCTGAACTCCACAGAGGTCAGTCAGGGTCAGGTTGTACTGTGAAAATGTTTATATGATTGTATATTCCCTTGCACATTATTTCAGCTTAACAAATACTCCACACCTTCTTTCTTCCCCAGGTCCATGAATCCTTCCACAAGTATCTGAAGCCCCTGCGCTCCAAACTGTGAACTGACCCTTGAACCTGGATTCCTGGCTATGACCCTTTAACTCTGCACATATAGGCCCAATTTAGCAGTGTTAACCCATCATATCAACCCCATGATAGCCTTCACTTCGTACCAGTCTGAAGGAACTTAGCCTTTCCAGTCTAGCTGTCTGTTTGTGGTCAAGTTGAACACCATAAACAGCCTTTCTAATGGCTACGGTATACAATTTGGAGCAACGTAGACAGCAAGCCTGTTCTCTTGGGGATGATGGGGGAGTCATAGTGGGCTATAGACAAATGTTATTATTGAGGGGAATGGAAAGTAAACTGGGAATTAAATTAAATATAGAAAATTACATCTAAAAATCTCTAATGAATCATTTGAGCCCAAAAATAGCTTTAAGAATACTGAAAAAAATCAAGTATTTGCAGTTTTAGTTTCCATGTTTTCTGTAGAGAAATTAGCATTTAAATGTTCCAGGTCTTTTCTTCACTTTCTGCTGCATGCCTGACTGCTCCTCTATGCGAGTCAGCCGCGATGGAAATGCCATATATTCTTTTTTCCCCCCCAAACACAAAGAACACGCTATTATGAACATTACGTAATGTTAGAGCGTTTTATGTTAGGAACCAACAGCAAAATCAGTTTGGGCTGTTTCCCCCGACTACAAGGACCAACATTTGAAAAGACTGTGCTGTTTGTCATAACTGTTAATTGTTGTAAAGAGGCATTCATTTATGCATGACATTTATCAATTGCTGTTGACATCAGGAAGGAATTGCACAGGGTTGATATAACTTACCCTCTTCACAAGTTTGTGGAAACCCCCTTACCCTTCATTACCCATGAATTATGGTGTAAAATGACTTAAACAACAGTCATAATGTAGTTTGCATTAGATAAACATCAAGTAAAGATATAAAGAATGTTCCTTGTAAAATACTGTGACAACACTGTTAAAAAAAAAACGTAACTGAAACTAAGTCCAAAAACATTTGCATATAAATCAAGCTCAATTGTACTGAGGAACCATAAAGAATTTACTACGCCTTAAAAGTCACTGTCCTACATTATATTAAACTGTTCCTCGCAGTCTTAAGTTGATACTTCACCCAAAATGTATGTATTCAGTAGGCTAGAAAGGTTGATAGTTTTCTCCTTTGGGCCCCTCCTTGAATTCATGTCACTCACTATGGTCTCCAATGCTAACAAGTATTTCCAAGACGAAACGACGCCTAAAATCTTCCACTTTCTGCATTTCAGTCGCAAAGGTAAAACAATCTGCCTTAATTCTCAGTCCCATCACCTGTCACATCTAATGCTGTAAAAAGAATAACATCGTCATCCCTGAATGATCCACTTCACAGATTGTATGTTGGTTGTATGCTTAACTGCGCTCCACTGATAGAAGCTGAGCTCAATAGAGAGGAGAGAGGCCCGTTAAAAGACAACGGACAGTGGAATGATTTGGCAATTTACTGGAGATTAAATTAACCACTTTAGGGTGATTTGTTTATTTCTGAGAAAATTTGCTTCATCACGATATCCGTTAAATTGTGTATTCAATCATTAGAATGAATGATAACACCATTCTGTGCATCCACATACTTTTGAATGTACACATGGTTTTCTGAAGATAATGGTGGAGTATGTCAAGTGTGTAAAAAGCACCTGTGATGACAGGTAGTGTGATTTTCTGACAGTTGAGTGTTTGAGGTCACATATGCACTGTATATGTGAATTAATATTGCCCCTCCCTGCTGTGTGGGGTTGATCATATTATAGAGAAGGGTGAAAACCCCGGCCAACATCTGGATAGAATCTTTAGGTTTATAATCAACCTTTTTAATAAATCCATTGTTAATATTTTGTGATGTTGAAATACTGCTCAATGAATTGTTTGTTATTACAGGGTCATAAAAAAGTTTTTTAGAAAAATATACTATAAATCGATTAGCAAGCAGAAATGTATAATAGATTTGTGCTCTTGATTTATCTCAACCATCTGTAGTTTCTTTTTCTCATCGTGCAACCAAATCCAATAGTCTAAATGGTAGATACTGATTGTTGTAACAGAACTACTCAATGAGATTTGTATAACTGTAATAACACACTGATGAAAGGGAGAGCTTTAAGCTAAAGCCTCACTGTGAACTGTAAAGATAATTTGTGGGATAAGTATGTGCCTGAGGAAATGGTCTTTTCTTAATCTTAACTAATGGAGAATGTTCTTTTGTAAGACTTAAAGCATTTCATTTTCTGTATTTTTATGATTTAATCAGTTGGTTTCTGATAAAAGGGCAACATGTAATGCGTAAGCTGTTGAGCATATTTGTGCGATAGTTTGTCGACATGTTTTATTGAATAATGATTAAATAAATTCAAACAAATTCATCACTCAAAATCAACATGGTTATATTTGGTTGGTAAATAATTTGACCTGTAAGTTACATTAATAAATAATTCAATAATCAATGTGTATTGTGTTTATCTGTCTTGAACCTGTGGTAAACCAGCTCATTTTCAAGCCCAGTAGACGTCTTTGGAAAACAAGCATTAATAACAAGCATTACCACTTTCTAGGCCCAGTATTAATAACAAGC
Organism: Gadopsis marmoratus; assembly: GCA_036023855.1. Lineage (NCBI taxonomy): Eukaryota > Metazoa > Chordata > Actinopteri > Centrarchiformes > Percichthyidae > Gadopsis > Gadopsis marmoratus. The sequence goes on from JAVQJF010042978.1 coordinate 10,764, forward strand.
ATTACCACTTTCATGAGAAATGTACCGGAGGAACTTTACATACTTGTATATGTAAAACACCTAGCAACACAAGATACAAGATAACTTTATGACCACCTGCCTAATATTGTGTAGGTCCCCCTTTTGGACTCCACTAGACCTGTGAAGGTGTGCTGTGGTTCTCCGTGGTCCAGTTCAGATGATCATGTGCTCATTGTAGGCGCTTCCAGGGGTCAGCATGGGCTTTCGAGCTACAGTAGCTCTTCTGTTGAAGGACACAATATTTGTTTGCTGCCCAATATACCCCCCCCGACCCCCCACTGACAGGTACCATTGTAACCTGATAAATCAATATTCTTCACCTGTCAGTGGTCATAACGTTATGGCTGATCGGCGTGAATCCACTTAAATTAAGCTCATCACCTGTCGAGCTAAAATGACACCGGGATCCTGCTGCATACACAGTAACAACAGTAGGACTGTGGGCTCGAGGGCGCCCACACGCGGCCGGGTGCAGGAGAGGTTGGACCGGGTCCCGCAGGTCTGCGGATAGGACACGTCGTAGCTCCGCCCCCTTCTCCTCCGTGGAGACGCGCTCGAAGGGTGTTGGGAGAGAAAGAGGGAAGTGGCGGCACGCTGGCGGACAGGACCCCACAGTATCGTAACGTTTCGGACCTGTACTTTCTTCTAATGAATAATAACCCGGCTACTTCTTCTTGGAGGTGAGTGGAATGAGACTCTCCGGGCCATACATTTGTTTTTGGACCGTGGAAGTCGTTTAAAGTTGAAATTAACTTGGAAGTGTTTGGGGTCCACGGCCATTGTCGAGTTTTACAATGAAAACAGACATTGATTATGTCTCAAAATGACCGCGTGCGAGTGCTCTGGTGAGGGGGGGGTTTAATGTGGCTGAGCCTAGCTAAGTCGAAGCTTTTATTAAAAGGACATATAATAGAGCTAATGACCGTTATAGTGTTAGCTTACAACAGTCGTTGACGTGAGTCGAGCCTCGGCAAGCCCTTTGTTGCTTTACCCGCCCGGGACGAACACGTACGGATACTGTTATTCATCTCAAGTGTCCTTCTGTTATCCCAGTAAAGTCGATTCTGGTCGCCGTGTTCTTACACTCCTCCCGTTTGTTCTCCAGAGACTCTCGGAGGGAGTATTCACCCTCGAGGTGTTCCCACTGCAATTGAACCCGGAATGACCAGATGACTGAAACTGACATTTTCATCTCAATTATGTCCGAAGTAAACAACATGTTGTACAGGTCGCCCAAATAGAAGGAAGTGACACCTTTCAATTCTGGGTGTAGCTAACCTTAAAAGCGCATCTCTCGTTAGCCACCGCGGTGACTAAAACAGAGACGGTCCATTAAAATCAGTCATTAAAAATCGCCGCTCGAAAGTTCCTGCGGATCCAAAATGCAGGATTAACTGTTGTGTTGATGTGTGTCACGGTCCTTACAGGCGCACCTGTTTCAGCAAACGCGTTAGATTAACGGCGGTGTCGGTGTAAACTGGGTGAAAATGTACGTCAGCACAGTTGACTTGTCACCAGTTGTTGTAGTTTATTAGCAACAATGGTGTAATTTACAGCAAGTTCAGGTGCCAATACAGAGTAGTTGTGTTTCCCCCCCCCCCCCAAAATAATATACTTATGGTTCCAGCCACCTCTGACGTGTAGATACTTGCTTCTTGAGATTAATACCGAAATTATGCAAAAAGAACCACAGGCCTTCATAGAGGTGGGCAGGGTGGATGACATGATTATTTCAGCAATTATTATGCTATTTGCAAGTGTTTAAAATCGTGTTTAACCCATAGATTTTTAAAAATTGTTTCGTTTTAGAGCAATAAGTGGAGGAGCAGTCTTTTATTCTAGTTACTCCAGGCACATTGAATACAGTTGTGGGAAACATTACACTTCACTTTTAGGTAATTGCTTTAAGAGAATAGTTATATCTTTAATATCACTTATACTAGGAGCCTATTCAATTCATATTCAATTGTTTAGTCACCTTTTTATATTTAGTTTTAACTCGTACAGTATTTCAGGAGCCCCAGCTGCACTCAGTTTTGCTGTTAACATTATTATCCATTGTTGTATTGTTGTATTTTATTGCTAATGTAACTAACAACAAAACATCTGACTCAATTATTTTGGTCAAAGCAGCAGTAATCTTCATGTTACCTTTACTTGTAGGGCCTATAAACCTGTTTCAGCATCATTATAGATTAATTCACAGCTTTATTACCTCATCCTACAGTATCAGTATCCACAAGTTCCAATGAACCATTCTAAATGAGCTACTGTATGTGCACGCATCAATGTTCAAGAGGAAGCGGTGTTTAATAGAGCATTACTGCATGGTGTTTTCCATTGTAGTCTATATTAGAACACCATACCTCTGCAGCTGTGAAGGCAATGCAGAAAAAGAGGAAATGTATTGTATAAGTTTAGAAGGCAGCATGTATGTTGTACAACAAGCAACTCTGCAACAGCTGCATCTGTGTGGGTGAACTGGCATGCCGTTTGCACTGCCAGCACACCTGTCACTGAGTTAACGGACTATATAAAGGAAAACTGTGACCCGGTGCAAATCAGAAAGTTTGCATTCTGTGACTGTAAGGAAACATGAGATGAGCCAAACGGTCACACACGTCCTCAGAATCAAGAAACAAGCCATGTAAGATAGAAGGGTGCACATTTGGACGTCCTGTTTTTTGTGTTCATGTTTCCAGAAATGAGATTTTGAGTGTTGTTAAACCTGTTTATAACAGGTTTGGTAGATTTCACTAGTTGTTGTTGTTGATCTTCAGGGTCCCCGGAAACTCTGAAGTGGTTTAATAGATTGATTGTTTCTTTTGATAGAAGTGAGAGTGCAATAACGGAGAAGGCATCTGCTCAGAAGGTTGTTTCTTCATTAACTCCCCATCAATACATACCACTGTACCTTTTATCTAAAGGATGTTCTGTCTGAATAATGTGTTTCTCACATTTAACTGCCCTTTTATAATTTGCAGTTTGGAAACCCCTACGTGCATTCAGTGTCTTCCAGTCTGTCGCAGTGTCACAATCATATCCGCTCATCACTTCTCCCTAGTGGCTTCCTTCCATGATCTTATCTGTTGTCAGCAGCTACGCAATAACACGGCCAGAAAACATTGTGCCTTTTTTCATTTTATGATAACACAACCCACTTTGGAAAGAGGAGTATCACACATTATCTCAAAACATTGGGATATTCCGGAAATGCTTTGAAACCCAAAGACTCATAAACCCTAAAAGGATTTTTGTGGATACTCTGGCCATCCTATAAAGCTCTGTTGGGCTGCGAGTAGGTTTTATAGAGACCATTTAAAGTTATTGAGGCACAGAAATGGCTCATTTTCCTCTGATTCCTGCCAGATCCCATACAAAATAACTTTACTCATGTTCTGTAATTTGTGATAGTGAGTGAGAGTATGCTACTTTGTAACCCTTGTTAGCTGTTTTGGAGTGACGCATCGCAACATACACACATGTATGCACACACTTGTTTTACCTATGACACACAGTAAAACATGACAGGGAAGCAATACCTTGTTTTATATGTGCACACTGTGTGAACATTAGTTATTTCGGTCACATCTTAAGGATTGTGAGGAACTCTTGGACTGGGAACGAGGCTGAGGTTTTGCATAGTAGCTCCGTTTTATGCAAGTTCAGGCATGCAGCAGAATCTAGAAAGTGGTGCAATGTTTTACACAGTCTCAGGAATGGTTAGGTTGAAGCCAAGGTTCTTTTCAAACAAGATGCCTCCATAGTGAACTTGAATTGCTGTCTTCAAATAGCTTTGAAATGGAACTATTGATTAGTTTGAAGCACCATAAGTGCTGTGTGCTATTATCAGCCAAAGATGGGTAATGGGGTATGTAAAGATCTGAGGTTTTGTTTAGAGAGTTGTCATCAAGAGATATTGTGATTGGAGGTGAAGAATGAGGAGTCAGTTTCAATTGTTGCTCCGACTGTTTAGAAGCACACAGACACCACTCAAAGTCACACACTCGCCCACGCCTTCAGTAGCATTCAACTGATTAAGGCCCGGCTGGCAAAATGACTGTATGCTCAGTCATGATCAGTCTGTACTCTACACATGTATATAGCAACAGTGCAGACAAGACTACACCAAACATGTTGTATGATGTATGAAGTTTATCAGGAGGGTGACATTTCATTGCTGCCATTAAAGGTTTTGTTTGTCTTAAAAAGGTGTTGTTAAAGCAGAGCAGTCGCTTTACTTTCAAGGCAGCTGGCTTCTGGCCCATGTAGAGAGCTTTCATACTCACTCCTTTTTTGTCTTCCATTTACAACATGGGACTTGTCCAACAGCTCAGTTTGTTGAGTTGGATAGGCTTCATTAGGAAAATTCAGTTCCTCAAACATGGAAATAGGAAATAATTATTTTACTTTTGTATGAATTTTGCAATCACAGAACATAGAACTAAGACATTTTGTTTTCTACAGGTGTCTAATCAGATGAATCAACATCTTAGCTATTTCCAGTAAAAATGTCACCTACATCTTTCTTAATAACATTTTAACATATTCATTTTCTCTATATAATTTTTTTAAAAAGGCATTTGCTGTTATTTGAGATTGGTTTGCTTTAGGTAAACAACCCTTTTGACAGGCAGTATAAATTTACAATACCTCCTCATGTTACTGTTGTAGCTCACACTGTCACTGTTGTTGTGGACAAGTCCCACATACAAATTTTCACTTTATGCAATTGTCCACACACTTCCTGACTCTGTGTGAGATAGAGTGTGTGAACATTTTCTGAACATCATCACTTGAACTGTTTTCAACTCACTGTCCTCTGTCTTGATAATGAAATAATTGCAAACTCCACTATTATTCAACCCACACTCGTCTTTGCGCTGATGCTTCATAATTTTAATCACACTTGTTCTGAGAGCCTCTGAGTAATGAGCATGTGTGAAGTTATCTTTAATGGATTTTAGGATTGCTCTGTGCATGTATAAATGTGCTCTTCTGGTGTTTTTAATGTATTGCAGAATTTGATTGACAACTTCAATAACCTATACACAAATTAAAGCAGTTTAAAGCATATGGTACTTGTGTTTAAATGGTTTGCGTAAACAATCGTGGTAAACCAACAGTTACACATGCTTTTGTATATGTTCTTATCAGGATCCTCAATGGAAGATGCACATGAAACTTGTTGGATGTTGAAAAGAAGTGATGAGGCAGTTATCTGAAGGTCAGTTCCTCATTTAGCCTTAGTTCAATAACAGCGCTGACCACAACAGCTATTTCTGCTGTAGGCATGCATAGTAAGATGATAGAATTTTTTCACAATGCTAGTCTCAAAATGTCTTATTCAGTGTTGAATTGTATCAGTGTATAGGACACAATTATGCTGAGGAATGCAAAAGTGTTCGTGATTACTGTTGTTGAAAGAAGTGTGTAAAAAAAAAAATCTCAAGTCTCTGTGACAAAAGGAAGGCTGTCGTTGTGCAATATTGTCTAGAGCCAGAAGCGCCACCCTGTGACATGTTAAATGATCGATACCTGACTCAAGGCTTTTGTATTGTTTGATGATGAAAGCTTGCCAGATCCAAAAGACGATGCTAGAATTAGAAGGATGCCTTTCCCCTACTTGTTGACTCCTGTCACATTCATGTTGACTTATCAAGTGCAAACTACTTTAACAATCATTGAACTCCAAATACAGCATCTGAGATGTCGAATAATGTAACAATTAGAAATAAGAAGTGGCAAAAGATATTTGTAATTAATTTGTCTCTCTAGTAATGTAGAACTTTTCATGTGAGTACATCACTCAAGACTGAAAACTGCCACAGAATGCATTCAGAAGATTTATCAACCAATAAATAACGAGGCTGAAGGCTTGGGTGGGAAATAGTGCTGTTAAATGAAAGATTTAAATTCTTTCTCTGTGGGTCTGAGTATTGACTATGACTATTTGTTACAGTCTGGCTACTATACATATACCATTGGCCAGTTCTCTGTATTCAGTCAGTTGCTTCTCTATAAGAAATAATTTGAAATCCCCCACTTTTAATAGAAAGTATATTTTTTTTACTTTTTATTGTTTGCATGCTACTCATTTACTATATCTATTGCTCTGTTTTGCACTGTCACCTTTGCTGCTGTAACTCTGCAATTTCCTCGCTGAGGGACTAATAAAGGTTTATCTTATCTTATCTTCCACACCTCTGAACTCGACAGATTTCCCCTTATTATTGGGAAAACAGTCTTTGTCCTGAGCTCGTGTTACAACATTTCTCATTTGTGTAAGCATTCTCTGGTCAGTGGCAGTGCACTGTGGTAACACTTGCTAATATTGGTTGCTCTCACCACTGAAGTAGATTTTCTGGACTACCAAAGGTTGTTCTGGTTAGTCACACAAATGCTTAAAATGGATAAGTAAAAAAACAGGCTTAACTTGGCACTCACATCACTTTAGTTCACTATTTTCTCCCCACTGTATGCGGCAACAACAAGCTATTTATTGCTGTGGAAGCACATAGTGTAGATTCTCAACAGTAGCCTTGGCTCAGATGTGAGAAGAATGCCAAAAATACACAGTGAGTGAAAGCCTTTGGTTGCTTGCGAAGTAGGCAGTTAATGTCTCAGTTTTTTCCTCCCACATTTTTATATAAACAGAAAGTATGGGGCTGTAGCTCTAATAATCCAGTATAAAATCAGTGATCATGCTATCTTTGCAGTCAACATGTGTTTTTATACTACCACGACTTTCAGATGTTATCTATTGTTAAGCAATACAACCATGCTTAAGCTCATTCTAACAAATGTATGTAGCTAAGCCTGGAAAGCAATCTTGTTCTGCATGTTGGTCAAGTGCTGCATACACTTAACTCAAGTCACAGTAAGTGTGCTTGGTCCAAGTGGAGTCAGTCAACTGCTATGTGGAGTGAGTGTAGCAGAAAATGAAACATGATCTCTTCCGCACACCCCTACATGTATGGGGTTTGTAAGATGGGGGCAATTTGTCCCGAATGCATTTGCGACTTGTTACATGTATGTATGTATGTGAATGAGCACGGTTCAGCCTGTCTCCAGGTTTACAGGGGAACACTGCCTTGAGCATTAGGCAAATGGCAATACACACAAACAACCACACTGACACATTGTTAGGGCAAGCCTCTCCATGGGGGAAGAGGCTGAACCATGGTGACACACTCTCAGAGGAGCATGTGAGGTGGCTAACACAGCCCCTGATTAATGGACGAGAGAGGAACTGTTTAGATGAACCAATTATTAAACCCCAAAGAGGCACAGATATGAAGGGACACTTTGTTTGAAATGGTACTTTCCATGTCATGTGATGACATCAGCTATGAATGATGTCATTGTGGACATGCCTTTTCCTTGCTCTGGCACGTGACTCTTTGGGATCAGTGAGTTGACACATCTGAAGACGGGGAATCTGTCATTGAATAGTCTTCCCCAACATTTCCCATCTTTTTTTTACGTTTCCTTGTCTTTTTAGCAGCTTAGATTTTATTTGACTTTGATCTTTCATTTCTTGTCATATCATCCATGGTTATAGGAAACACAGCTGGAACATGACATACTGTATGTAATTCGCCTACAACTCTTTTGTTACATTTGAAACTTAAATTTCACATTAGCTAGATGTGGTTAGTACAGGAGAGAGTGCACAGATGGTTAATGGTTAGATCCATATATGTGTTTAGTAAACATGCCCTTATGGTGCTGCTACTTGCAGACATACTATGGAGCAATATTACCATCTTTAATCAAGAGCATGCTCTTTCGGTTTGAGCATACTTTATTAATTTCATGTTCAGATTTTGTAATATTCTCTCAAAACCCTGCTGTCACACACAAATAGCACCTGCTTGCTCTGCTTCTGCTCAGAATGAATACATGCACTTTAATTTCTTCTGTGCACTTGTGGAATTTTTGCTGTACGCTTGGGTTTTTATGTGCAACAACCCTATCAAAATTCCCCAACCAATAGAATGCCAACTGCAGTGTCAACCAATGAAATAATCATTCGCTTTACTTCTTACAGCGTCCCACATGGGCAGTTACTCTTTAACTGGGTTCATCCACTCTTGCTCTCCACGACTTTATTATATGTACAGTAAATATATAGTATATACCAGCGGCCAACAATAATGTATGAGTTTAATTTTTCTCATGCGACAGCTACACAGGCTCAGTATTGGACAGAAATGAGTAGTTCTTCAAATCGATCGTTCATTTTACATGTGACAGCTACACAGGCTCAGGATTGGACAGAAATCAGTAGTAGTCCTCTGTGCAGATGATTGGGGTATAATGGATCACCACCTGTGCAGCGGTGGACCAGCTCCGAGGGGGGCTGTGTCGGTCGTTAGACGGACCTATCAGTCATGGTGAGCGTGCCTGTAAAGAGGAGGACGTGACCCAGCTTGGGAAAAATGGAGAGACGGAGACCGAGTGACGAAGACACAGAGTTGAGGAACTGAAACTCCTATGAGAAAGATTGTCTGTTTCTTTAAGGGTCTGCATGACCACCAGCTCCAAATACTGACTGGGATGAACAGGAAAAATGCACCCCTCTCTCCTCCGTGCATCATAGAGCATGCTCATCACCAGGTTTCTGTAGGCCCCCTGCTGGAGGAACTGGAGAAAAACCTCTGAGCCACACCATCATTGACTCTAAACATTTCTTGTGTATCATTTTTCTGAAGACTGCCAGCCTATATCATTATTTTATTAGAGGGAAATAAATAAATTGAGCTAATAAATAAAATAAGGAGTTATATCAATAGAAACTGGCTGACAGTTTAATACATTTATGGGAATATATATATATATAAAGAGAGAACATGCATGTAAAAACAGACTCGGTTAAGGAATTAAGTCATTACAGAAAAGGATTAGGGGATGTATTGTCTGTTCCGCTCTCTGGAGCGAAGGTGGCAGTAATGCACCTGGATGCCAACTGCCATAAAACTAGAAGAAGAAAACTTTTTTTTAAGAATTCTGAGATTAAAGTCAGAACTCAAAAAAATTTCAGATGTTACCATACATAGATATTGAGTCTATTGCCTGTTCCTCTCTCCAGAGCGGGAGATGGTGATAATGCACTAATAAGTTGGATGCCAACCGCTGTAAAACTAGAAGAAGAAGAGCTTCTTAAGAGGGTTGCAGGGATGTAGATATTAAGTTTATAGTCTGTTCTGCTCTCCAGAGTTGAAGGTGGCGGTAATGCACTTGGATGCCAATTGCTGTAAAACTAGAAGTAGAAGAAGAACGTATTAAATGGTAAACACAGGCTTAACAGGGCAAAAGCATGACGGACAAACTTGAAGATGTCGAGAGATTTTTGAAGAAGGTTGACAAAATAAGTGAGTGATGTGAGGCTTATTAAAGCTAGCTAGTTGCTAGGTAATAATTAAAATCTCTTGCTTTGTGCCTTAGTGGAGGAAAATGACCGTCATTAGTTAGCTTGCTAAACGGACAGATGAGGGATTCTATGTGTTAAGCTATCACATAAGTTAACTTTAAATGGCTAACATTAGTGACAGTAGTAACTTTTTAATCCGAGTCACTTATTTATATGAAATGTATTGAGGCTCCATACATTTCAGCAATATACACTCTTAAGGCTGAGCAACTCATCCTTACCTCTTTTTTTTATCCCTTGCTCTGCACGTTTAGTAGAGTAGATTGTATTTCTTCAGAATGCAGCTTTCTCTTTGCAGATAAGAATGCAACATTAGACTCAACAAAGAAATAAACAATTGTTCGCCTCTCTTAAAGTGCTCTGTGCTCTGGGTCAACCTTTTTTTAGATTTAAAAAGAGAGGATTTGGTGTTGGATGCACCACAGTAAATCACATCAGCAATTGAACTGTTGAGAAGTAGCACAATTAGACCCTGCTTGCTAAATGTGAAATAAAAAGCCAAATTTTAGACAAAATGTGTAATTAAAGACGGGGGAAATTAAATTGGGAGAAATTAAAAATGTAAATTGCGGGCCAGATTGTACAATCAATTATAAACATGGTGTGGCGCCTAGTTAAAGCGTCATTCTGTAGGTTTCTCTCTCTGTTATATTGTCCCTCGGGAAAATACTTTGTGGATCCTAACATCTGCCTGTCTACATTGATAGACTATGTTCAGCATCAATCTCTGCCGATTGAGCACTCTGTCCATTAGCCAAATTCCTAGCTATTTCATTATCTAAGTTGGTGGGTTCCAGACTGGACACACAACTCTACTAAACCTCAGGTTGGATTGTCAGTAGCCTCCTCTCTGTCTCAAGGGGACTGAATCAGGCTTTCTGCCCAAGCATGAAATATTTATTACACATAATTGAAAACGCTGTTGGCAGAACTGAAATGTACACCCCTATTAACATAAAGGTGGTATAGAAATGCTGCTTTTGGGGGTGGGGGCACAAACAACACGTAAAGAAAGCCTTGTCTGACTGTGTCTGTGGCTCTCTAGTGGAAACTAGGCAATTGACTGAGCTGGTGTCAGATTTCCCTGCTGATGCCATTCCTGCCACAGACACCCAGGGTCTCTCATTGATTTTTATAAACCACAACACCAGGACAAACTTCTAGGCTTTCAAGACCATAATGACATAATGGATGCTTTGGCCAAGTCTCGTGACATTATAGGTTTTTTTCCTCCTTTTATTTCTCTGGAAATATTCAGTGTAATGCTACGAGACATTCTGAGCTCCAGGAATAGTCTGGCTTGTTGTTCTGCTGTTGACTGTTATTGGTAAAGACTGGAAGACGGAGAGATAAGTAAGTTTGACAATACTCTTCTATCGCTGAGGAAACAGAGAGACCGATAATGAGTCTCATTACATCAACTCAACTGACAAGATGTGATTTTAGGTGTTATTTGTGGGGTCCAACATGTGCAGCATGTGCACTCGTGATGCAGTTCAGTGACTAAACACAGAGACACCGTGATCTTCATAGGAGTCATCCTACTAGTACTTTGAGTATTTTTTATATAGTTGTGTTTCAGACATAAGCTGATGATCTCATTCGGAGCACATCGTAATGAATGTAGAAGTAGAATCAGAATCAGAAATCCTTTAATCGTCTCACGGTGGAGAAATTTTATACGAGTGTGATGAAGACAGTAGCAGCATTATAAGTAGTGGACAATAAGCCTCAGCTGCTAGATTACCATTATATGCAGTCAATAAAATGGAGCAAGGCTGTTTTCAGTTGAGGAAAATGATATGGATTATTAGCCACCTGGAGGATGCATGATGATTTGAGAACACTATTGATTGCTGTCATCTGATGTCATTGGTGTCACTCCTAACAGTTTAACAGCTGGTGTATCAGTAGCTTTTTCATCAGTGGCCGTACGTATATTAGGTGCTGCAGAATTGATTTTGCTATATGTCAGGAAATTATAGAAATTTGTCAGAGAATTTGCTGTACAATTTATGCCAAAGTAGCTATCCTTAATGTTTCTCTGGGCAATTCTGCAAATCAATGAGCAGGACTGCTTTTCATTTTTGCATTTCTCAGGTATTTAATTCACTGGATTAGCCAAAGGAATACATGTCCGTCTGGTTATGTCATGGTCTCCCAAATGAATTTCCAGTAAATGTACTATATTTTGATAAATTAAGCCCTATTACAATGTAAAATTGTCATACATTTATCTATATCGCCTACTCATCCTCAATATATTCCCAGGCAAATAAATCATTACATGACACTTTAAAATGCATTTTTTATTTAATGCATTTAATTAAATCTAAAAGATAAATAGCATGTAAATATATTTAAACAATATATGCGCTCTTACATTTACACTTTCCTCCCACCTCTTCCCTTATAATTACATTACTCTTTTCATATTTTATTTTTATTTGACATAATTCCATTAATTTAAATCAATGACCTAATTAAGCACTGTGTAGCAAGGCAAGGTTGCTATCGCCACCATTCCTCGTCTGCTGGATGCGAACATAGAGCCTTTAAGGATCACTTAAGAAATTGCTTGTGAAGGTAATCAAAAAGCAAGGAAATTTGGCAATAATTATTTTATCAGATTGAACTGGAGGAGAGCTAGCTGCTGCTAAAGAGACTGTTTGGATAGACTGTAATAGTTTCCTTTTTGAGTTATTGTTGGGGATATAAAGGAAAGGGGTGGCTCCTCTGTAATACACAGGAAACACGTGATACACAAACACTTAAGTTTCTAAAGCTGAGCAATTTGTGCTATATTTTAATTTTAATTTTAGCTCTTACTCTTTGAGGCTTGAGCTTGGATCAATATTTCCCCCTGCCCCAGATATCCAGCTATAGGCATAGCATTAGTTATACAATATCAACATGCATTCAATAGTAAAGTTAGGCTACATGTTTTAGCAGTGCTAGAGAGTTCATACTTCTTTGCAGAAATATTTAATCACCTTGCATCACCATCATAATTGTAGGTACAGTTTTTGTTTGCTTACATCAATTTTGTCTTCAAGAAAAAACAAAATGAACAATAATCCTATTTAGGAACCCAAGGTTACAAGAGACTACATGCAATCTTATTACAAAATATTGCATAACCTCCATATATCTTCCCCTAATTTTATCTTGCAGCTCTACTTTTTTAGGCTTAACCATTCAATATGGACAAACTCATGTGAAGCACATGTGGTGTTGTGATAATGGGGTCAGGGTTGGTGGTTCGATTCCAGCTCCTGTCCACATGTCAAAGTGTCCCTGGGCAAGACACTGAACCCCAAGTTGCCCCCAGCGGAGTCCAGCATGGCAATGGTGTCCCCATCAGTGTGTGAATTTGTGTATAAGATTACTGTTACAGTGCTTTGGGAACCTTTTCAAGGGTTGAAATGCGCTATATAAGTAAGAGTCAATCTACCATAATTGGTGTAAATTCTTAAACATAGCTAGAATTTCAAATTTTTTCAAATGCATGTAAAACCTGTTTACTATGATTGGGTTAAAGTCTTTTCTTTGTTATTCACAGCAGTACTGCGTGCTAATTGTATAAACCAATCGTATGTGACATAAATGTTTCAATTATGTTCTGAAATTACATCCATTATGATTTTCTTGTCTCCAGCACTCTGACAGGATGGCATCACAGGGGGGGGAGGAGCCTCCTCCAAACACAGGTCAATCAGATAGCCGTCTAAAGAGTAAGAAGCCGCCCAGCCTCGTAATAGTCATCCCTCCACCTGACGAGATCATGTCCCACGACCCTGCAAAACAGGTAGGCTGACCTGTCTTTCGCTGCCTGGCCTCTTGAGGCAGATTGTCACTTAAAAGATGTATCACAATGACTAAGCACTTCCCTTTATAGTGCTGGTGTAAGTGCAAGTTCACATGTGTGTTTTTAAAACATTTTTAAAAAGAACCCTTAGGCTATAATGTCTATTATACTAGATAATATTTACTGTCAGAAATCAAGAAGAGTTTATCAGTTCCATTGATGTCCCTGAAGAGCAGGGAAATAGCTTGATGCTGACCATGAATGCGGTAAAGTTTTTTGGTTGCAATGTCTTTACCTCTTCAACTGGTTGTCATTTAACCTAAGCAAAAACATCAGCCCTTTGCTTGTGTTGTGTTATCGTTGGAAAGAATGAAGGAAACATCAATTAAAGTAATCATCAAGCATGCTTTTCTTTCACCTCTGTAAGACTGTTTGAATGACTATGATGTAGTAGTTGTACAGTAACCACTAAATCATAGCCATTTAAACAGTCTTGCTATTAAACAAGTAATTCTAAAACTTTTAACTAATTGATCAATTAGTCCGTCGCCTGAAAATGTATCTGACCTTTTTTTCTTTAAATTTTATTTTTAAGTTTTTTAAAAGCAAAAACGCACTCATTCCCCCCAAAACACAAAGCAGTCCACAGCAGAGAGTGGGTTCATATAGGATACCCTCCTTTTCACATAGATCAAACAAAATTCCTTATGTAAATTAGATTGTCAGTGCTTTCAACATACAAAATCATGTAAAGTAAAATGCAACATAAAAATGACCTATGAAACATGAATGCTACTCAGCATGTGAACTTCAGTTAATTCAAAGAAAGCCATTTAGTTCACTTGAGTTGATGAGTTGGCTTTGGGAGGAGATGCCATGCCTGTTAATCATATACGTGGGTCGGAAGGAAAAAAGACTTGCGGCAGTGCTTTATTTTTAAAAAGGCATTAAAACCTGTTAATGGGGGTTGCATGCTCTCCCTGTGTTCCTCTGAATTTGCCATTAGGCATTTTGGACAGCTGTCTTGCAGTTTTGGGGCAAAAGGTTAGACATTTTCCACCTGTGGGCCCAATGCAACACAACACAAACGATGGCATTTCAGCTACACAAAGTAGTAGGTAGTCAGGGTTTAATTGAGCATGCTACAGTTAAACTGTTCCTAAAGAGCAACTAGTGTAATTAACATGCAGATATAGTGTGAACTCAGGCATGTAGTGTAGCTTTGTTGTGACATGAGGGAAAAGAAGCAGAAAGGGGCCCCACACTCTCCACACTACTAACTGATATTTCTATTGTTAAGACAAGTTCAAATAATACTAAATTTGGAAATGGGACGCTTTGCTCCATCATGTTCTATAGTTATTACTAAAACAACTACATGCACATTTGAAAACTAGAGTTCTTGTCATAGCACATTCAATTTAGATTTTAATGATCTATAAAACTTAACGCATCACAGAGTACGGTTAGGAAATTTGCTAGGTCTTAATCTGTGTGTGCCGTTATGGTCCGCAACCACATTTAGAGGAGGAGCTGCTATGTGTAGTTGTGTTGTATGCATGCACGATATAACACTATATCCTGCCAACTGCATCACATTGATTACTGCATATGTTCAAGAACTATTATCATTAATTGTAGTATTTATAGTGTTCCCAAACAGTTAATGGTCGTCATTATTACACACCATTTACTTGTGATTTACTGATGCTGTGATCATTAATCTAGGCTCTTTTCTATCAAGCATATAGAGCGATTTAAGGCCACAAATCCTAGAAAAGGTGTCGGAGATCGTAGAATTTATATTTGCAGCCGTTTTTCTCTAATAACGGCTCTATGGTGGCAGAAACGGAGACGGTGTTTTCACATATCTTGACAAGTTGAGCCACAACGTGAATATGTGGCTCACTTACAGATCACTTTGAGCCCCATTAACTCTCAGAATGACAAGACAATTAGCCTCACCCACTGCAGACTCACTGCAGGTTAACTTAATGGACTCTCAGAGGAATCTCTGCACTCCACATAACAGAAGACGACTGTAAACAGCCCGGGAGTGTTCTTCTGGTCCTTTTTAACAATACCCGACCATACAAAATATCAACGTAGCACACTTGTGTTCACATTAAATGTGCAATTAATACAAATCTCTCAGCACTGGGATAGTGTCTTGTCACTGGTCAAGAGTATCATAAATAATAATTACCTAATTACTTTCATAATTATATGTATTATTATTCTAGTTTATTATGGCTTCTCTGCCTTGTTGCTGCTGCTTTATATAGTTGATTGTAATATTCCTTCAACTGTAATTGTTACACTGATTAATATCTCAATTTTCCCTACGGTGTAGCCACTACTGTAACATTATTTCTTCTTTCCCCTTTCAGCCACTACGACCGTCTCTGAAAAAAAGCGCAAGTGGTCAAACTACCGGTTCTGTGTCGGAAAGCATCGGTGGAGCCGGAGATGGACACTTCTCAGTCAGAGACAGAAGGGCAAAGTTTAGCAGACAAACGTCACTCTCGCAAAGCATTCGCAGGTAAGATGAAGAGTTTGCTGTTTGAGTCATCTTTAGTATTTTGGTTTATGTTGCTCAACATTCAGGTTGCTTGTCAGAGTCAAGTCTGATAATGTTTAGTTAGTGACCTACAACGGATCCATAAAAAGTCAGCAAGGTAATGAACCCTTGAAACGTGCTGTTCATCACAGGTCATTCACCAAAAAATGCCCTCTTCAAGATCCCTCTAATCAGTAAACAACAGATGATTATTTTGTCAGCTTTCATGAGCAACATATCCTAAGAGTCTCATAGTTGAACATAGAGATATAAATTGCAGTAGGTATAATGCCTGATCTACAGTATTTGCCTGTGTGTAATATTCGACGTTAGCTATGTATTGCACAATTCATTAAAAGTATCAGTGTCACTCAGTGTCAAACTCTAATTTGTTGTAGCTCAGATAAGGTCAAATGTTCTCCATTTGTTTTTTGTTTACGTGGCTTTTTACTTCTGTTTAAATGTTCAGCATCTCCTTTTGTGGAAATATGTTGGCCAGTTTGACATCTGGTAGCTGAACTGCAATTCACCATCGTTGTGTTCAGCTCTTTGCCGTCTCTCAGCATAATTTCTCTCGTTGTTAAGACTGCTACTGCGCAAATGATATATTATTATTAGGGGCCGAGCAGGGAAACCTGCGAGGTCCCTATTGTATCTGTAAGGATTATTATTATTATTCGGCGAAAGAAATGCCTTTTTGGGGGCTTTATCATGCTCAAAAAGTCATGAAAGTTGGCACGTGTATCAGAAGTGGCAAAAAATTTGATATTTTATGGGTCTCCAACATGGGTGTGGCAAAATACAAACAATCACCTGCAGCCTGTTTCAGCTAGACGCACCAAATTTTGTAGGCTGATGTATCATGTCCAGACTTACAGAATACTGTGTGTCGCCCCTGCCGTAATCCAAACAGGAAGGGAGTTATAGTGCATTAACCACGGATTTATGGATGCATGGAAGTTAGGTGTTTCGTGGTCAAACAGGAAGTGGTTAATATCTGCTCTGTACATTGTCCGAGACGCACTAAACTTGTCACATATGTTGACCCCCCCGCCCTGAAGCGGCCTATATGATCATTTTCATCCTCGCTCATAGCGCCACCTGCTGACAGCAGGAAGTGTAAGGCTGTATACTCTGGCGTGGCACACGGAGACAGTTGAGCGCAGCAACTTCAAATCTATCCTAAAAAATCCTAAACATGTTGATGATGCTTGTCAGTGAAAATGGTGAGTTTTGACAAAAGGGGAGTGACCTCAATGTGGCGGCAAAGTCTGATGTACCATCAGGAAACTTTCAACAGCTGTAACATGGATGAAATTGATCAGATCTTTTCCATATTCACAACGTTTGATCACAGTCCGGCCCTGAACAGCCGTAGGGGTCCATTTTGAATCAAAGTCATAGCGCCACCTAGTGACAACAGGAAGTTGTTGTCCATATACGTCTAATCACATCTCCCAGTGGGAAGATCAGAACACTCTCATATTGGGCCTCAGCAGCCTTCTGACCTTGATGATGCTTCACTGTGATGCCTGTGACTTTTCATCAAACGGCTTTGCCTGGGTGCAGCATCCTTCGCCATAAACAGGAAGTAGTTTATTACTCTGCCGTGCATTGTCCGACAGGCGCCAAACTTAACACATGTCAGGCCCCCCCGCCCTGAAGCCGTCTACATGCTTATTGTCATCCTGGGTCACAGCGCCACCTAGTGACAGCAGGAAATGTCGGCCTTTGTCCGAGAGCCACCAAACTTAACACGTTTCATCAGACCCCCGCCCTGAAGCTGTCTACTTGCTAATTTTCATCCGCAGTCACAGCGCCACCTAGTAATCTGATATGCATCAGCGTGAGGAAAAAACGCCAAATGTTTGCTCGAAAATCACGAAAATTTGCACACACGTACGTGTTCCGTCCAAACGGATGCCATTTGGGTTTGGAGCGTGAGGCGTGCGTCAGAAAAAAAAATAGCGCCACCTACAATTTTCAAAACAACAGCTCCCCCCTTTCCCTTTCACCTACACGCTCCAAATTTGGCATGCATATGTATCGTCTTCAGACTTAAAAAAACAGCCTCTTTGGGACTTGGCCTGGACATCGCGTCCTTCACCATAAACAGGAAGTAGTTTCTAACTGCCGTGCATGTCCGACAGGCACCAAACTTTACGTACTTCATATCACCCCCGCCCCGAAGCCGACTGTACGCTCGTTGTCATCTATGGTCATAGCGCCACCTACTGACAGGTCGAAATGTCAGACTTTGACCGAGATGCACCAAACTTCACACGTGTGATGCACGCCTCAGCCTAAGGTCGACTGTACGCACGTTGTTGTCTCTGGTCACAGCGCCACCTAGTGACAGGGAGAGGAGTTGGGCGTATGGGCTCTCAGCGCCCGAGGTCGCTGCGCACGTGCCCCGACTTGCACAGGTCTGCGAGGGCCCGTTCAACGCTGCTTGCAGCTTTAATATTATATTATATTATATTATATTACTCAACTGTTCTCTTCCTGTGGTACCATAACATCACTTGCCCTTGCTGTTTGACTCTGTATTATGTGATTCTGAGGCCACCCTCTTCTTTCTGTATCTCTAGAAACACAGCCCAGTGGTTTGGGGTGGGGGAAGGCTGTGAGACCAAGCAGCAGGTATGGCACAGGAAGAGCCTACGCCACTGCAGTCAGCGCTATGGCAAGCTGAAAGCCCAGTACAGAGAGCCTGAGACGTCCACCAGCATCGACCAGGGCCTGGACTCACCAGCTGGACACAAGATGCCCAAGGTATTCTACTGCCATAGAGACATATGATCACTGTGTGCCTTAGCCATCAATTCACATTTTTCCAACATAATTTGTTCTCAATATCACGATCCTCTTCCACGAATAGACCAAAATATTCTGCCATGGAAATAAATTACACATACAGCAAAAGGAAACAGGATGAGACACAGCAGGCTCTATGTCATGGGGTCTGTCCACTGAGAATTCCCATTTCCACTCAATTTCACAACCTGCCAACAAGTAATAACTTTTTTCCACCTGTATGACATTTAACATTATGATACTGAGAGACTTCTCTAGAAACGCAAAAATAAATGGAAAGAGATCGTGAGGAGAGAGGGGAAAATTATGTCTGGATTTAATAAAGTAGAGGGCTGTACGGTGACAGACGTAGGCCATCTGTGCCCCAGATGAATCACTCTGTTCAGTCCATGTCAGACAGCTCTTTTCCTCTATTCATCATCCAATATTTAGTTTTTCTTTTGTTCTCTATCTTGTGCCTACTCCCACTTGCGTTTTTGGATTCTGCATCTCTTGCAATCTAGCAACATTGTTTTATTTCTCTTACTTTACACACATACATGTACACACAGACACACACACATGAGAGAGCAATTCGTTCTCAAAGTGTCAGCCCTGTAAACTGAGTAAGACTTAAAGGTGAGCTATCCTTTCATAAATGTATGTTAATGTCATGGTATAACTCAAATGTTTCTATCAGGTTGATTCTAATCTCTGTTTTTGGTAGATTGTGGATCCCCTTGCACGGGGGCGAGCCTTCCGATGCCCAGATGAGATGGACGGTCGCTCCCCCAGGACGCCCCAACCCACTCAGGCGGGTCCCTTTACCCCGGGTGTCACCTCACTCAGCTCCTTCACCAGCCAGCGCTCCGGGTACAGCCACTTCCCTAAGCGTAAGAGGGAGTCTGTTGCCCGCATGAGTATTCGAGCTGCATCCAACCTGCTCAGGGTGGGTGGGCGACCAGAAAACCGCTCTGTGTGTTATGATGTATTCCAGACAGGAAATGGGTGGTTGATTTACGTATTGTTTGCATTAGATAGGTGATTTTATTCTCCACAGCAACCACAACTTTCATTGCTATTCACAATTGTGTTCATTTTGCTATTTTATCCAGTAATCAAATCTCTGTGAAATATGGATCTGGAGTTTATGGCATGGGATGGGAGTCAAATTCGGAAAACGTGAGCACAGTGATTGTGAAGTAACCTCACATTCCACAATCTAAAATATGCTGTTGTTAAATTAATAAGAATTAATACGAATCTGAAAAGTAAATATTTATATTCCAATATAAATCTAGTACAATAAACCCAGGTGACACAAGGGATATACATACCCATTGCATACCCATTTGTCACTGACTTCAATTTTCTAAATATATCCTATTACCTTTGGTGTTATAAAATAAAATTTTGTGGTGGAACAATATTGTGTAAAAAACCCGAGGGGTATCCATACTTTTGCATAGTGCAGCTTGTTCACACCTTTACTCAGTTTAGACACAATCACAGCAAACGGTAATATAAAAAACTAACTTGGTTGGAAGCTCTCCAGTGTTGTTATGGAAAGTTAAGGAAATGTCATTCCAGTTAGTGTTCCCTGTGCTATGAGGGCATAACATACCATTAATGTTTTTATTATTGTTACCTTATACATGTTTGAAATAACTTATTATGCGGTGTGTTGTTCAGGGTCGTAGTGGCTTGGCAGGCTCCCAGACAGGTCGCAGTTTCCCCAAGAGGAGCTTTGTAAGGCCCAGCTGGATGGACGAGGACACTGTGGACTATGCAGACACATCCGAGTCGCTCTTCTTCAGCAAGGTCAGCAGCCACTCTCTCTGTTCCTCCTGTTTGTGGCTCGACAGCAAACTCTGTCTTTGCTTCAACTTTCTTTGGCAGTTTTTCCACCTTACTTCCTTTTTCTTCGTGCGTATGTCAGCAGTTACACTTCTTTATCACTGTATTCCACTTTCACTTCTATCCTGGTTCTCTTATCAACCTCCTTTCTTCAGTCACAACTACCTTCTACTTTCTTTATCCATCTTTCCTTCCATTCTCCTCTTTAAAAAATTGCAGTATGTTGAGACGCACATCTGCAACCAGGTCGGCAACTGTGCCTATATCTATACTGTGCTATATGCATTCACCTCTCTTTTATACCTCTCACATCACCTCCCATCGTAATGTCAGTCAGAAGGGCTCTCGTCATAACTTTCTTTCTCTTTTGTAGATTTAAAAAGTTTCTCTTTTGTCTAGCCTTCTCCTCTCTTCCTTCTCATCTCTCCTGCTTGGTCTGACCATTACATCATAGTTAGTTGCTGCTTGAAAGAGTCTACGACATGGAGGTGAGAGGTTGAACATCCATATCTAATAAGTATATATTTGTCAAACCTTCTATAACAACAAACAAACAAAACAAATGACAAACACGGACCCTGAGGTCTTTTATTGCCACACGTGAGAAATACACATACATTGCGTCCCACGGAGGAATTTATCTACTGCCTTTAACCCATCCTGACGTCCTTCTTCCTGAGGACAGCCTGGAGTAGTGGTCAGCCTTGATACGGCGACTGGGCAACCTCTTATATGTCAAACCTATTAAAATATAGGAGTGTTTGATAGCCTCAGAAACTCCTCATGATCTCAGCAGTCTAATTTCAGGAGCCATTGTCTAATCATATATGAGGCCTGGTTGCCAGTTAATAGCTGATTTCCATTTTCTTCTTCCTGTATATCCTTCCCCTGTGACCTCCATTACCTCTCCTGCGTAGGTTGATGCCCATGATGAGATGTACTCTATGGCTGATGACGTGTTTGAATCGCCTCCCATTTCTGCATGTTTTGCTCCCAGCGAGCAGCCTGACCAGAGGTTTCCAAGCCTGTGAGTAAAATACACAACCAAAAACACTTTAGAACACCTTTAGACAGTCACTGAACTGGAGACACCACTATAATTCTCAATGCTATATAATGAGAGTTCCAAAGGGAGGGGGCAGAGCTATGGAGAAGGCTCTGTCACCCCAAGACCGGTACTTGGTCCGGAGTGGTGGAGACAGGAGGTTCGCATCAGAGAGCATAGGCTGCTGGTAGGATTATGGTGGTGGAGCAGGTCAGTGAGGTAGTAGGTGGCAGGCAGCAGCATTCTGGATACATTGAAGTTTATTTATAACTTTGGATGACACGCCATAGAAAATGCTGTTGCAGTAACCAACCCTGGATGTGATGAAAGCATGGATTAAGGTTTCGGCAGCAGAAAAGGAAAGTGGTTGGTGGTGCCGGGTTATGTTTTTTTCTTTTTTTTTTTAAGGTGGAAATAGGCAGTTCTGGTGATTTGGTTGACATGGTTTTCAAAAGAGAGGTTGCTGTGACTTGGAGGTTGCGGATGTGTGAAAAGGGAGACAGACATTCTGATGTGTCACAGTTTAGGTTTAGGAAGTTGGCTTGCAGCCATGATTTAATTTCAGTGAGGCAGTTGGTCAGAGCAGCTCCTGAGTCTGAGGAGTGGGAGGAGGTCATTAGTGACTTGAGGAGGGCTGTTTCAGTGCTGTGCTGTAGACCGAAACTGGACTGCAATGGTTCGAACAGGTCATTGGAGATGAGGTGGGCGGCGACAACACGTTCCAGTATTTTTGACAGAAAGGGGAGATTGGAGATGGGCCAGATGTTGCTCATGACATCAGGGCTGAGGATGGGGGTAACAGCAGCCAGTTTAAGAGTCTGGAGGATGGAGCCAGAGCTGAGAAAGGAATTAAATATTTTCTGTGATGAATGGGGAAATAGCTGGGTTACTGTCCTTAATGAGATTGGATGGGATGGGATAAAGAACACATGTAGAGCCTCGCATTCCAACCATGACTGTGAAAACCTGCAGTGGGGGCCGAAGGGAGAAATGAGACCGTGCTGGGTGGTGAAGGGAAGTGGAGAGGGCAGTGGCGGTGGTCAGGTTACTGTAGATGGTGTCGAGCATTTCATTTGAACACCTTACTTTTTTCTTCTGCTTTACATTTCTAAACCCCACTTATCTGCCCCCTCCACAACGCCTGCCTCGCCCCCTCATTTTCATTTCTTTAATCTTTTTTCTCTCTTTCTACCTACCTGCCTTTCTCCCAACCACAGTAAGGACGTATCTCGAACACCCAGGACACCAACAGTGGTGCACGAAAAGAGCCATCCTCGTCGGGGTGGTCGCATCGCCTCCCAAGTTAAGCACTTTGCATTTGATAAACAAAAGCGTCAGTATGGCATGGGCGTCGTGGGGAAGTGGTTGAACCGACACTACCGACGTAGTCTCAGCAGCAACATCCAGAAGCAGCTGGACGACTTCCACAGCCACAGGTTGGGAATGAATAGGTGTTTATGTGCATGGACATACTAGTGGATTATTCACAAACTTAAAATAATTGACAAAATCAGCTGCGTCACTGTTTATTTTTATTTTAGGGAGTTTTTAACAGTAAATGTGACATGAAACCTCTGGGGAGAAGGTGGGAGGTTCTATACAAGTTATATTATTCTTTAGAGCAGTAACAGGAATTTTAGGCAGACTCATTTATTTAACAGTGGTTTTCTGCTGTGTGTTTTAGGCCCTACTTTACATACTGGATCACGTTTGTCCATATAGTAATCACGTTGCTGTCCTGTTGTACATATGGTTTTGCCCCTGTGGGGTTTGCACAACATTCTACATCTGAACTGGTGAGTGAAGTTCAAAACGTATAGGTTTATTGTGAAATACTGACTTAATTTGAATTGTTTTACATGATTGGTTGCATTTCAGCATATTTATTAACAGGACATAAACATCCTGCTATCTGTAGTGCCAAAATGGCTGGTTATTGCTTTTTGTGAAACTGAGCATTGAAACTAGGAATCTTACATAATCTGCTCAGTCAATACAAGGCTGAAAGCATCAAATATTGAAAGCAACTTAAAAATGGTCTCATCTTTTTTTTATCCTAACAAGCACTATTCATCAAGCAAAAGATGCATTTAACAGAAAGAATTATCTATATATTGTATTTAAATGATCTTTTGAACAATGAGCTTAAAAGTGTTTTGGTACTTCTGTCATGTTAAACATTTAGCAGATCCATTGTCAACTGTGTCACTCTATCGCCCTCTATAGGTGCTGAAGAACAAAGGCATTTATGAGAGTGTCAAGTATATCCAACAGGAGAACTTCTGGATTGGTCCTAGCTCTGTGAGTCTCTCACTGGTCCTAGTTTAGCTGCTGTTCTACACTGAATGTTTTTCACTATCAACCTCGATGAACACTTGC
Source organism: Gadopsis marmoratus (assembly GCA_036023855.1). Taxonomy (NCBI): domain Eukaryota; kingdom Metazoa; phylum Chordata; class Actinopteri; order Centrarchiformes; family Percichthyidae; genus Gadopsis; species Gadopsis marmoratus. The sequence goes on from JAVQJF010042978.1 coordinate 34,666, forward strand.
ATTTGATGTTTGTCTTGATGTCTAAAATAAACAGAACCAGATTGTAAAATACTATCATACATATATAAGGGATATTAACTTTTAACAATTTCACAGTCTGTGGTATCATTGGGTGCTGCCAGACATTTTTTGCCTTGTTTGGTGCAAGGTTACACACTCATCCTTTTGTCTTTCTCACTTACTTGATTTCCTTTCACATACTGTTACTCTCACCAAACCTTCCCCTTACCCTACACTGTTTATCTGAGACTCTTTACTCTCTAGTAAAGTTTAGTACATTTCTTCGCTAAAAATGTCAAACAGATTATTATTGCTCCCGCATTCAATTTATTTTCACTTGTATTTCCTGGAAAAAAAAAGAAAAGCCCTGTCTGGCTGCATGAACACATTAACAACATAGTAAAAGACAGAGAAACTTCATCTCCATCTAGAAATACTGCATGTTCTGTAGGTCACTTTCCCATGTGTGGATTGCAATGTTATGTGTATATTTTACGATCATTTTCTCCGCTTTTCAGGAAGACCTGATCCACCTGGGTGCCAAGTTCTCACCGTGTATCCGTCAAGACATTCAGATAGTCGGTCTGATCCAAAAGGCCAAAGACCTGGAGAGAGAGTCTGGCTGCTGCGTTCAGAATGACAACTCTGGTTGTGTGCAGACCCACATCTCTGACTGCTCTGTGAGGACTTTATCCTGCACCTTCATGTGTGGCTTATTAGCTTGTCTGTGGTAACCTTGCTGTGGTTTGAGAGAGAAGTCCAGCAAGGACACATTCAATGAACATGCACAAGACATTGCAATTGAAAATCTGAAAAAGAAATTCAACGTGCTTAAGTTACACACACCTATAGCCACAGACTAGAAACAGCATACACTCCTAAACACATACTCACACGTGAGCTTATAACCTGTAAGCATGTAATCACAATTCTTTATGTAATTCCCCACAGTTTTGACATTAATTACATTTATCAACACAATGCATGCTCTGTGTTTTAAAGCTTTGCCTCCTAGATACACAGACCTGAATCACTGAAATGCAAACTAAGAGTTAAAGTAAATGCCACAAGATTGTAACAAATTACTTTTCTCGTCTTACTTGTGGAAAGGGAGATATTTTTTTGAGTGGATTAACATTTCTTAAGCCTGTTAACTGTTATTTATATATCAAGATTCCGTAACGGATATACACAACAATTACTATTCTGTTTATTATTTAATTCCCTTCTGATTCTATGAAATACATACTAAACTTGAATACTAAAATAACTGTGTGCAGGAGACGCTGGCCACCTTTATTAAATGGAACAATGAGCAGGTGGACATCCACAGGTCCTCTGGTTCTGTCTGTCACCAGGATCCCAGGTGAGAACATGTAGAACACACAGAAACAATAAACATCCAGTAAGTTGCCCTTGGGGGGGATTCGTAGGTGAAATAACTGTTAGCATTTTGGGTGAAATCTTTTCAAATCTTCTTTTGTCCTTTTGTGTTGCATGTCGTGACCAGAGTGTGTGAAGAACCTGCCTCTGCAGAGCCTCATACATGGCCAGATGACATCACCCACTGGCCGGTGAGGGGACACTGCTACTAACCTCGAAATTCATTTTCTACAGTAGCGTCCACTTCCCAATTGAAATAAAATATTTTTCTATGCTCTGTGTTTGAAGTCTACAACAGTTAATAAGATAAAGGCAAAGGTACAGTATGTCGTAGTGACTCATTACTCTTCTCCAGGTGTGTACGTATCCCAAGAAGTGGAATCACACAGGCTATAAACACATGGACTGTAACATCAAGGGACGGCCTTGCTGCATAGGAACTAAGGGCAGGTGAGAGAGAGGGGCGGATGTACTTTCTGCTGTGTGTTGTTTACTGGCTTCAAGACCTGCACATTTCACCTTGATCTTCAATCAGATGCTTGCTAAACTGTCATTTCATAGCTAGGTCATTCATCTGGAGAAAATCTGAATTGCATTTTGCTTGTCCCTCCTGTAGATGTGAGATCACGACCAGAGAGTATTGCTCTTTCATGCATGGTTACTTCCATGAGGATGCCACACTCTGCTCACAGGTAGTGTATGTACATGTGTTACGTGAGTGCGTGTGTCTCTGTTGCGGTGTTAATATATTCCTAAACCCATTCACTGCTCTTGTCTAGGTCCACTGTCTGGATGATGTGTGCGGCTTGCTGCCATTCCTCAACCCTGATGTTCCTGACCAGTTCTACCGTCTCTGGCTCTCTCTCTTCCTCCATGCTGGGTACAAAGATTTTATTTCTCTTCAAGTGAACATTTTTTAACAATCTTAGAAGGGGGCTCTTTAATTATATTTTTTCTTTACTTTTGCTTGTTTGTTTTCTGGCACATTTTAAACATCTCTATAAAGTATAGGTGTAGCTACTGCAAAAATAACACTTCATAACTGCTAAATAGCATTGAGAGAGTGTTTAATATGCGGTGACAGAGTATTGACCATATTACGCTGAGTCAATGAGCTGATTCAATCATTTGCTACGAATGATTACTAATCATGGTTTCATTACGTCAGCATCCTTCAGCATTCAAACCTAATGAAATATTTGGAGTGTCATTTGAAAATGAGACCCCAAAATGTGTGTGTGTGTGTAGGCTGTTACACTGCTTGGTGTCGGTGGTGTTCCAAATGACCATACTGAGAGACCTGGAGAAGCTGGCAGGATGGGTCCGCATCTCCATCATTTATATCCTCAGTGGTATCACTGGAAACCTCGCCTCTGCCCTGTTCCTGCCATACAGAGCTGAGGTGAGTTCTTCACATGAACACATGCATGCATGAACATACACACAAACAAATTAAATGCACACATATAGACTCTAAAATCCTTTGGCAGGTTAATTGGGCATACAGGTTGGAGCAAGATGAATTAGTAAGATGACATCAGCAGAGGGAGTTGGGTGGCATAGACGCATTTACAAACATCTATGTTTTTGCACATAGTCTGTGTTGTCTAATGTTTTCTTTATGTACATGTAAGTAAAATAATCTGCTGTAACTTTGCAGGTGCTCAAGATAACCTAAAACAAAGGGATAAACAGCTTTTCTTGTCCAGAGAAACTGGCTTATTTCTATTACACTGAACTCTGAGCTGGTCGAATGTCTGGGGTGTTAAACTGAGACACATGTTTATGAACCTGTGCTCCTAATTTCCAAAATTCTTTGATATTCCCTCAATTAAATCAATACCCAAAGCTTGATCAGGCTGTTGTACATGATGCATTGTTCTCTTTCCTATTCCGGACACCAATTTATTTAGACTTAATAGCTGCTAAATCTCGTTTAATGTACTGCATGAATCAAGATGGCCTTTACCATCCATGTTGTTTTTAATTATGTTACAAAATGTTGATAGAAAGGTAAAAATGTTAACCATTTACACATTTCCATGGTAACTACAGTTTCTTTGCCTGTTGTTCCCACTGGGTGGCTTAACTCAGCTTATCTTAACTCACTTACTGGAAGGGTGTTTCTCCCACTAAGGATTATTAGAACAGACCTGTCTGCCCCCATCTAGAGAGGTCTACAGAGGCACAGGAAACACCTCGTGCTGAGCTTAAGTCGACAACACATTATGAGACCACTTTACCGTAACACTGCTGCTGCACTGCTTATAGCGTGTTGTTGGTTTTAAGTATCTAATCATCTCCGAAAATAAAATAAATGTTTCAGAAACATGTGGAGCTATCAACACATAGCTTTTCAGTTTAATTAATGCATTTTTCAACCTTTTTAGGCAGACATTGCATTTGCTTCTGTTGGTAGCAACCTATTTTGAACAAATAGAGGAACCAAAAATTTTACCGGAGCGTGGACACCCACCATTGAACAGACGAAGACTGCCACCTGTAGAAACTTCAACAGATGATTAAAGAAAAAAGATGTCTCTGTACCAACAATGTTTGACTGACAAATAGTGTGTCAGGATGTGTAAAAGATGGACTTCGCATATTAGCACATCAAATGAGATTTACCAGTACTCTGCGTGGGTAGGCTAAAGTAGCTAAACTTGAACACGAAGAAAAGGCTGGGCACTTACTATCTTTTGTGTGTTTGTTTAAAAACAAAATACAAACTTTCATCCATAATTTTGTCCAAATAAATGAAGGCTCCATATTGGATACACTTGTCCTCAGGAAAAAAATATCCAAACAAAATATGAAAACCAGAGAAAGGCTACATTGGTTAAGTTCGGTGTTCAGTTTGGATTGTTAGAAAGAGGTGATTTATGCTGGCATACACACCTGTCTTCACACCTGCAGTATGGTGCTTCATTTGGACACCGTAGTGTTAGTTAATCCACTCCATAATGTCCTGTCAGGAAAGTAGAAGCAATCCTCTTGGGACACAAGGTTAAGTGTTTGTGTGCGTATGTGTGTCTGTGTATGAGAGAGAGAGAGAAAGGCTGCTGAGTAAACTGCAGCTAAATACTATCCTGGGCAATGTCTGTACATGCCCTTTTCAAATACTCTGACCAGGACCATGCTGTTCTCTTTTATGTTTGCCTGAAACAAATTCATCTTCTTGTCTTTGTAAGCGCCTCCCTTACATGCGTGTTTTATGCCATACATACAGGGGGAAAATATAAGTCTAAACAAGGAGATCCACCGATATTTAGAACATCAGTGCAAGCCTGAAACTGCAACATTGCCTCTGTCCTTTTTAGCAGTCACTTTGCTCTTATAAGAGTGTAATATTATCTAATTCAAAATGTAACGTTGGCAAAAAAATAACATGTGCAGCTGTGCAAATTTCTCAGCCTGTGAAAACGACCCAGTCTGGATTACCTACTTTTTACTGGCACGCCTGTTCTCTTCAGTTTGTCTCTGTAAAGCCCGCTTTCCCCTTTAAGAGATTAGCCTAATGCCATTGTGTGGGCTGGCAAAGGCCACTGCTACAGTATTTAGTGAGTGGGATTACATCTATTCTTTTAAACAAAGACAATTGTTGCAACGACTAGACTTGTCTGGTGATGACTCTGGTCTATACACCTTTTATGAACACAAATTGTTACACTTGTGAAAGAGTTCCTCTGTCACATAATGGACAATTGTGGTGGATGAGTAAAAAGGACACTTAGTTCTTCAACAGTGACCAAACAAATAATTTATGTACTTACATGTCTAATTGGAAATTTTATTTTGCTCCGTTACCTTTGTATTTATGTCTTGATGTCATTGAAACATGTTTTATCTTGCTCAGAAGCCGACTCCAATTGCTCAAATCTGATATCTTCTTAGTGTGACATGAGGTGGCTCTCAGTATGACGTACCGTGACGTGAGAGTCAGAAATCCCACCGTCCAGCTCTCCTTAGCACTGACCAGGTCACAGGTCTTCACACACCAGGAATAAACCAGAGGAAGCGCATGCAAGACACAACACAGGGCAGTCAATCTACTTAAGGAGGCAGTTTAAGTGGATTATCCTTGAGCTGTTGAGTTAAGGGGTCCCTATATCTTGAGCATACACACGTGGACAGAATTGTTGGTACCCTTCAGTTAAAGAAGGAAGAACCCACAATGGTCACTGAAATAACTTGAAACTGACAAAAGTAGTAATAAATAAAAATTTACTGAATATCAATTAATGAAAATCAGACATAGCTTTTGAATTTTGGTTTGAATTGTGAGCAAACTGCACATTGAGTCGGCCAA